>QJNY01000356.1:0-86105 GCA_004155945.1 Monosporascus sp. mg162
GGCTTGGGGACCAAGCCACTGGAGGAGGGGCATAGTGTTACGGGTTGGGAGTACCGTGACAGCTCCAGTATATATGCAGCTGCAAGCACCAGAATGATTGCCACAATTGCGATCATTCCGCCAATCTTTTGCCCCTGGCGTAACGGTATGGTGCAGCCGTAACATATAAGGGGAATACGCTTGAAGGGTTTTACAACAGTTAAATGCCAAGCATGTGGCAAGGCGAAGGCCAAGAGGTTAATACGCCGCGAGCCGAGGGAAGGAGCTTCCCGATTAGAACAGCGAATCGCCGTCGACTTCACAGATTTCGAAAAAGACCTTGAAGGGTATAGATACGTTATGTTTGCGACCGATAGGTACTTAGGCTTCATTTGGGATATTTACCTTAAAAATCGAGAGCAGGATATATTAATTACGGCGTTCCGATATTTCCTAAAGGTTTTAAAGAATTAAGATAAGGTTTTCCTATAGGTGATTAAATACGACAACGAAATTTTGAAGAATTATTAACTTCGGGATATACTTTAATCGCCTTTTTTCAGTATTAAACTTGAGCCTTTAGTACCGTATACCCAGGCCCAGAACGGGGGTATAAAACGTTTAAAGGGTATAATAAAGGAAAAAGCGATTACGATGCGAAATGGCGTTAAATTATTTTCGTTTTTAATCGTATATATCTTTAAAGCGGCAGTGTATTTATATAACCGTACACCCAAATACGCACTTTTTTGGCAAAGCCTATACAAGGTTTATTACATTTACCTGGCGTATAGAAACGGCGTTGTAGTGTTTGATCGAAAGCTTTAACAAGCTTACCTGCGAGCGTATGGTTGTATGGCCTACGTTATGACAGCTGCCGCTATAAAGAAAAAGCAAAGACTTTAAAAGTTAAATCTTAAAGTATGGATAGGTTACCTCGTTGGCTACCGATTTACGAATATTTACGAAATCTGGAATTTATTAATTAATAAGGTTATTGCTATTCGAAACGTATAATTTAACGAAAAGGCTACCTTTTTAGGTAATATTAAAAATTTAAAAGATAACCTTTTATACGTTATAAAAGAAAAACTATAAAAGCTATTCCGACAGGTAGAAATATTTAATTAGGTTAACAGCTACCATATATTTTCGCAAAAAGAAAATAAAGATTTAAGCGGAATAATTTAATTACCGGCTGAACAAAAAAAATAAATCCAGAAAGGTATTAACGTAGGAAGCGTACAAAATGGAATAAAATAAGCCTGTTTTTTAAGGATTGATTATTTTTATACGACCGTTATATTCGAACTACTTTTATCCTTTAAACTATTATTTTTACCAACGTTTACCTTAATAATTGTTACGATTATTGCGCCGACGGAAAAAATCGAGGTAGCCTTAAACTTTTTTTACCCTGTTTAACTTAAAGTGACGGTAAGAAACGAAAGCATTTTACGGGTAATCGGCGTAAGCCCCCCGTACGTTCCGTACCAAAAAGGTATTATTAGAAACGATTATAGGGTATAGGAAGCCGTATTTAATGCAAAACGTTTAGCCTTTTTTGTTGGTACGTACGATAACCGGCCGGTAAACTACGGAAATTTAAGGAAGTTAATTGCCCGAAGTACGCGTTACCTTAATCGGAAAGGTTATAATATTTTAATATATAAGAAGGTATTTAGGTTATAAAACCGGGTATATAAACGTGATTTACCGTTACTGCCGTAAAGTTATAAAAAGTTAAGTATATATCCGTTAAAGGAAATATTCCGTAAAGCCGAAAAAGTTTATTTGTAAAGTTATAAAGAAATAAAATCTTGGAAAGTTATTAATTAGTTATCCAGAAATGCTAAAAGGAAATAAGTTCTAGGGTATATATAGGTGTACGTTTATAAGTTCGATAAGTATAATTGGTTACAGAAATGCAAGGCCCGTTTCGTCGTACGAGGCGATTAATAGTTAAAAAATATTTATGGCGATATATACGTATCCATATTCGCTGGAAGGTCGTTTCGAACCTTAATCGTTATCGCGGCTAGATTTAACCTAAAGCTTAAGCAGTATAACGTTATAAACGCTTTCGTTAACGCGAATTTGCTTTACGAAGTATATATGAAAACGCTTTTAGGATACCTTTAACGTAAGAAGATTTTTTTAATTAGAAAGGTATTATACGGATTAAGGGAATTATTTCTGTTATGGCAGAAAAATTTTACTGGGATATTTAAAAAGTTAGGGTTTAGCCCCGTTTTTTACGAATTCTGTTATTTTATTCGTTAAAGGGTATTTATCTTTTTTTTTGTAGACGATATTATTATAGCGTACCGTAAGAACGATGAAGGCCTCGCCGATCAGGTGATCCAATAGATACGGGAACGGTATATCCTTATAAGGGGTAAGGACTTATAGTGGTTCCTCGGCATCGAAGTGATCAAAGATAGGATTAACGGAAAAATCTGGCTTTTCCAATTAGATTTTATAGATAAGCTGGTTAACCTAATCCTAAAGGAAAGTTTAAATAACTTCCTAAATACGTTAATAATAAGCGTCGAACTATTGCCGAATCTTGATCTGGCTTATTTAGGTTCCGTTAATAGATATTAGAAAAAGATCGGTTCCATTTTATACGTCGCAGTTAATATACGATTTAATATATTATTTGCGGTATTTCGATTTGCCCGATTTAACCTAAATTTTAATAACGTATATTATAAAGCTGTTAATCGAATTATATTATATTTAATTAAAACTAAAATTTTAACGTTGTAATTCGAGGGTAAAAATTTATTAAATATTTAAAACGACGTTTTTTTCGTAAATAATACGATCGATCGAAAAAGTTTTTAAGCGTATATTATGAAATTATTTGGAAAAGTAATAAGATAACGGGTAAATAAGCAAAATATAATAATTACTTTTATAATAAAAGCGGAATTATTATCCTTTGCGCAGGCTGCAAAAAAGGTTTTATTTAGCTTTCGATTAATTAAAAAGTTTGAAGTTAACTTGGATATACGACCGTTGAATATATGGTGCAATAATTAACAGATTATACGGCTTATCAACGCCGATGTCGCCTTGTTATAGACGAAGCTGCGGTACGTAGATATATATAACCATTGGCTACGAGAAGCCGCAGAAAAGAATTTGATTAAAGTGGATTATATGCCTACGGGCGATATGTTAGCTGATGGATTAATTAAAGCCCTATTGCGAAAACCCTTTAGATACTTCAGAGAGCAGTTAGGATTAGTGGACATTACCGAAGCCTTCGAACGGCGGAGGAATACCCTGCGAATGATTTCAAAGAAGGAATTGGCTGATTAGGAGGAATTAATCGCCGGAGGAAAGGTAGAATGGAAAGCTATGGCTTTAGAAAGTGATAAGGGTAACGTAACGTAGTAACTGTATCAAGGCGTTAAGGGGGTATGTTAGCTAGTAGGGGGTGCGCTAGCACTTTATATACGGAAAGGCTCCTTTTGATTGGAACTTTTAAGTTCCGTGGCTAGTCTTTATATAAACTGCAGTACGCGATTAAGTGCATCTGCAACTAGTCATCTAATAGAACATAACTGATGTTCCTTATATCCGACACATATCCATTTACAACCATTATAAAAGGATATGCTTGGATTTGTTAGATATGGAACATATCCAAATATATCCACCACAACTGCAGAATCGAAAGGATATATATAAACCAATAATTTCTTATATAAATAGCATCTAAATAAATTCGCTCCTTAGCTATTAATCTAAGATTTTAATTAAAGGCAACGTTTTACGATTAAAAGAAAAGTCCGCAAATTTTTTTAACGAATAAATTGCTAAATTATTTTTCGCCCTATTGTTACCTTTAAATTAAGAACCCCTTTCGGATATTAATTACACTTCCAGGTACTTATGTAACAAGTTCGTTACATTTTAATAGTTTTTTAATTAACAGCCGACGAATAATTTAAGGCCTAGTTGGGTACAAGCTTTCCTAAACCCAGTAAACACGATATTACAAAACGGCGTTTAAAAGATAAACGACATATCCGATCGCCATTACTAGCCAGTAAGGAATCGATATCTGGATTAAAACATCTTACCCCCCCCCCTTTATTAAAGAAGTTTTTTCTTTAATCGACAACATGGCCCCTTTTATTACTCGGTTTTAAGGAAAACCTTTTTCTTCTCTGCAACAACCCTTCCCGGTTTCAAAGGAAACCATTAAGGTTTAGGAAAACGAACCGGAAAAGGAAGAAAAGAAATCCGATAGCTCGAAAGGTAAGGAAAAAGAACTTACAATTAACGACAAGCCACGTACCTTAATAACTAACTTTAGGCGGTAAAAAAAGAAAATGCTAAATTCGCTCGACAGCAAAGGTTTTCGACATTATCTTTATTTGGCACGAATTAATCCCGCGAAAATATTATTCTATTCCTTGCTTATTATGGCATGTCAAAAGTTAAAGGTTATAAATTAATTCTCTTAAAACCTTATAATGAAATTATAAATATAAAAGGATTTTTAGTTTAAGTTAAATTTTACTTTAAGTTTTATAAGAATTTTTTAAGGGAGGATTATTAAAAGGTAATAGTTATTTTTCAGCTACTTACCGGAAAAATTCCTTTGTAATCCGAACCTATTATAAACAATTACCTTATAAACTACCCTAACCAATTTTTCGACTTAACTAATTATGTTTTCGGCAACTATGAACATTTTGAAAAAAAAAAAAATGCAAGCTTTGTTTGGAGATTCCGATAAAGAACAGCATACGGTTAAACAGTTATACCTTTTCCAACAAACCAAGTTAGCAGTGAAGTATGCGATTAAGTTTAATCGTTTTGTATCAGTTTTTAATCTTCCAGAAAACGTATGATTTTATCCCTTTTATAACGGCCTAAAATTACAAGTTAAGGATAAAATATATAAAGTGCCCAAGATTAACCCCTTTTAAGATTATATTAACAAAGTTATCATTACCGATCGACGTATTTTTGAAAGGTATTTAAAGAAAAAGAGATCCGATAAAAAAAAGAACGATCGAAGCTTTAGCAGCAAGTCTTAAAAAAGTAAAAATAAGGATAGGACCTAAAAAGAAGCGAATATTACTTTAAGAAAGCCTAAAAAAAAACAAGTCGAATGTTAAATGCTTTAACTGTAACAAAAAAGGCTATTACAAGAACGAATGTCGTTCTCTAGCTAAAAAGAATTTTAAAAAGGGAGGAATTCCTTAAAAAAAGGCCCGAACGGCCGAATAAAAAATAAACAGTAAAAGCGGAAAAAAGAAGGAAATTAATTTTACCTTTTTCCAGTAGAAATATACTATCGCAACAACTTACTATAAACTAAACGGCGACCCAAAATATAAGCGTTGCTCGATTTTCCAGAATTAAACAACTAAAGCTTATAAGTATTATCCCGGACAACCAGCTTTTAGGTTAGCTATAAAGCTAAGATACAAATGTTATTTGGATATACAGAAGTGCGAAATACACCACGAATATGGCCAGATACGCCCAGAACTTTACAACTACGGGCAGAAAACCCCTAAATCCAGCGAACCCCTAAAACGGGCGGTATACCTTAAAACCGAAGCCCTTAAACAGGATTCTGTTAATGGGTACGGATTTCTTCATTTTTTGGCCTGCAACGATAACGATTATCCAATTTATTTTCGAGCTAAGAAAGATAACGATTATTGGCCCGGTTAGAACGAAGAAACCCTTATAAAGCCTGATAACGATTGCAGATGCATCGAAATTCCCCGATGGCCCGAATATCTTCGATCTTATTATTTATACCCCGAATCGGATCAAAGCCGAAAAGTTATTACTTAAGGTTGCTTATGCTATATCCCCATGTTATGCTTGATGTATAAACTTTTAGATATGGGAATAAGCCTTGTAGAAATCTTAACTTCGAATCGAAAGCCTTTTCAGACGTTAAAAGTAAAAATTACTAAGGTGAAATGCCAGATTGGCTAACGAAAGTAGTATACTTGGATGGACGATAAGTGTACCAAATACGCAGTTAAAAAAGCCTGCAAATAAAGATGCCTTTTAGCAAATAAAACTACGAAGTTAAAAAACGGCAAAGGCTTTCGAAATTAAGACATCGAGGAGCTTTGCGAACTAAAACCTTATGTAAGGTAAGAAAAGGATTACGAAGCTAAATCGAAATTCCTATTTAGTACCAAAGCTAAATTTTTAGAGCCATAATTATCTCTGGGCAGAAGGCAACTTTATTTCGCCAGCCGTGGCCGAAAAATATCATATTCCTTGGAGGTACAAGCTAAAGTCCTACAAATTACGGACAGTTAATGGAAGTCTTTCCTAGTACGATGGTGTTATAACCAAACAAGCTTGGCCTATTGGCAAACAGTCGGAAGTTGTATGGATTATCTCCGATGCAAAATCTTAGATTACGTAACGTGGATCCGAGTAAATCTACGGATCCAAATGGATCAGTATAGTATAGATCCGAATAGATTTTCAGATCTATAAGGATTACAGCAAATAGATCCGAATGGATTTTCGGATTTAAGAGAATCTCGTTAAAGATATATACGTTTATTATTCCCATAATTTAAAATAGTACCAGTTTGCAATTATAACTTAATTACCCAGATTTATATTTGCTATTACCAAACGTAACTATCGCCTTATTACTTAAATTCTTACGATACCATTACTAACATAAACTGTACGATTAAGTTTAATAATTAATTAAACCCATAACCGTTATACGTTACAAGTTCTTGTTTAATAATACCGTTAAACTTTAAACAATATTTAATACTATCAAAATGTCGACCAACGCCGAAGCCACCGTTCTAACCCTAGCCTAACAGCTACAAAAACGCGTCTAGCAGCTTAAGGCCTATATCTAACAGCTTACTATTCAAGCCGCCGCCCCAGTCGATTCGGTATCAGCAGCCGTTACTTCAAAACTTAAAGTTAAAAAACTCGAACCTTACGATAAAACAAAAAGCGTTTAAGGTTTCCTAACCCAGGCCCGAATATATTTACGATTAGAAAAGATCGAAAGCGACGCCGACAGAATTCTTGTTATAGCAGGATTTTTTAAAAGAAACGCTTTAAATTAGTTCGAACTTACGCTGCGAAATTACCTGGAAAATACGGAAAACGATCAGGAAACGGTTATTAAAAAGATTTTCGAAAGTTACGTTAATTTCGAATAAAAGCTTAAAGATAACTTCGATAACCCGGACGTAAAACGAAAGGCTGCATACAACCTTTTATAACTTAAAAAAGATCGGCTTCCAAATACGCCGTCGAGTTTAGGAACTTTATATTTAAAGCAGGATGGGTCGGCGACGAAGACAATACCCTAATCGACGTCTTTTATAAGGAACTAAAGGATGATATTAAGGACGAAATTATCAAAATTAAAGGATTTAACGTATTCGATAAATACATCGTTAAGGTTGAAAAAATCGACAATCGACAGTTTGAACGACGACAAAAACGACGTAAACAATTCGCCCTACGGTCCAAGTTCCAAAAAGCTAACTAAGATTGAAAACGCCTTACGTTTTCCATCTTTTATAAAACCTAACCAAGACCTATAAAACTAAGGGCTATTTAGTCGAAAATAAAAAATCCGCTACCTACTATAACTACGATAAGCCCGGACATATTGCGCAAAAGTGTAACAGCCCGAAAAAGGTATATTAAGTTCCAGTTCCCGAAAATCAGCATAAAAAGAAACCTAGCGACAAAAAATCGATTAACATAATCCGCGTCAAAAATAACGATAACCCTTTACCAAAGGTACGACAGGGAATAAAAAAAGCCAAGAAGCTATCCTAAGCAGAAGCCAAAAAGGCTAAAACCATTAGACCTACTATTACCTAGTAGCTATAGAAATACGAGAGATGGAAAAAGCTGAGCGACGATAAGCTACCTTCCCGCGCGTAGCAAAAACGGCAACAAAAAAACAACCAGTTAATGCTTAACGCATGGCTAAAGGAGTACCGAAAATAGGACGAAAACCTGTATCCAGGAAAACCCGATCGGCATGGAAAGCTTTATGCGGTTAGCTGTCGACGACCGCAGTACGAGGTATACGAGGACGAAAAAGAATATATCGCACGACGAATTATGCGTATATAACGATAAGGGTTCGATTTTAAAAATCGAACTGGAAGCAATTTTAGGAACTAAAAATGGTATCGCCATATACGAAAAGCCGCAACGATGGAAAAGATCGACGAGCTAGCAGCAACCAAAAGCTGGCTAAAAAAAAAGCATTACCCTATATATAAATCCCAGTACTATTACAAATGGTACAATTACTAAACGGAGGAAAAACTAATTTAAAAAACAGTGGAAAAGTATTGCTAGAAAATAATCACCGATTTACGGATCCAGTTAACCTTTACGGAGGACCCAAAAAAGCGATCAATTATACAGGAAAAAATTCGCTTCTTTTTAAGTTAAAGCTGGAAAACCCCAAAGCTAAAATATATTACCAGAAAAACGTTCCAGAACTAAATGGAATATTTAATAGCAACGCTACGCCGATAAAAGCAACAATTAAATAAATCTAAAACGAAAATAAAAGATTTAAAGAAAAATTTAACAATTCGAAAATAACCCAAAAGAACTAAGCTACCTATAATAAGGCTCCAAGCTGGTAGAAAAAACGAAAGTAAATAGCAATACCTTAAAAGAGCTTTAAATACGATACGAACAATACGAAAAAAAACCTATTACGGTATAAATACGAATCAAAAACAAGCGATATACCGTATTTATGGACTACAGCGTAACAGAAAGCAATTATATTGTCCTAAAAGTAATTAATAAATTACAGCTACTATAAAAAAATAAGGAATACCTTTACGAAATGGAAAACGCTAAAGGTCAAACATTTAACTATAACGATAAATCGGTCCGATATAAGATTAATTACTTTAAAACTTTTATTCAAATAAAAAGATAAATTATTAATTTCGACGTTATCGCTATCAAAAATTTCGATTTGATCCTAGGTTTACCATAGTTAGAATAATATAATCCGGCTATTAACTAGAAAATTCGCAAGATGGATTACGATTTATTTTCTACCGATAAGCCAAACGACGAAAGATCTTAATACTCAATCGATAAAATAAACGAATGCAGGTATAAGGAAACGGCAGAAATTTTATTATTAAAAGTAATATAGCATATTTAAAAAAAAAAAGGTATAACCGAAGAATACGACGTATTATTACTAATCTTAAAGCAAAATTTAGGTAAATAAATAACGATTTAAAACGACTGTCCGAAAAATTACCAAAATAGATAATTAAAGTATTTCTATAATATTATAAGTATAATAAGTTATTTAATAAAAAGTTTAATACTAAATTGCTAAAGCATAACGAATAAAATTACGAAATAGTCCTTAAAAATGGTAAAAGTATCACCTTTTATCCGATATATAACCTAAATTATACAGAATTATACGTATTTCGCAATTATCTCGAAAATAGGATTCGAAAAGGATGGATTCGACGTTCCAAATTACCAGCCGGATACTTTATATTTTTCGTATCGAAAAAAAGGAGAAAATTTCGATTAGTAATAGATTATCGCCAACTTAACGACATTACCGTTAAAGATAAAACGCTGTTATTACTAATTACTGAAATAAAAGATCGCTTATACGAAACCAAATAATTTACAGCTATCGATTTTCGAAATAGCTATAATATAATTCGGATTAAAAAAGAATACGAATAAAAAACGGCCTTTAAAACGAAATATGGCTTATACGAATTTTTAATTACCCTTATGAAACTAATTAACGCACCAGCGATCTTCTAACGAATAATAAATTATGTACTAAAAAAAAACCTGGATATTTTTGTTATTTGCTACCTCGACGACATTCTTATTTACTCGGAAACGGAAAAAAAGTACGAAGAACATATTTATCAAATTTTATAAGCGCTGTAAAACGCCAAACTTTTAGTTAATACCGAAAAAAGCTATTTCTATTAGCAAAAAATCGAATTTTTAGGACATATTATTACGCTAAAATAAATTCGTATAAACCTTAAAAAGCTATTAGTAGTTAAGGATTGGGTATAACTTATTAACGTTAAAAAATATAAATATTCCTTGGATTCGCTAATTATTACCGACGATTTATACGTAATTTTAGCAAGATGGTTATGTTATTAACGGAACTTACCTAAAAAAAAAATAAACTATTTAAATAGATTTTAGAAAAAGAAACAGTTTTCTAGCAAATTAAGGACGCTTTTATTAATAAACTAATATTAATTATATACGACTTAAAGCAATTAGTTAAGCTAAAAACCGATGCTTTAAACTATACCTTAAAAGCTATAGTTAAATATCGAGACGATTAAGGAAAACTTTACCCGATTACGTTTTATTTTATAAGTTATATAAAGCCGAATTAAATTATCTCATTTATAATAAGAAGTTTCTAATTATTATTAACGCTTTTAAAAAATTTAAATATTACCTTAAAGGTAATATGTACCAAATTAAGGTATATACGGGTTACAAAAATATTACTTACTTTTTTACGATACGAAAACTTATCAGAAGATAATTGCGTTATGCAGAAAGTTTTTTTAAATTCAATTACGTTATTATTTATCGAAAAGGATTAAAAAACGGCAAAGCAAACGTACTTAGTAAACGACCTAACCTGGAAGAACCTAAGGTTAAGGTATAGCAGATAATTTTCGATATTATACCCAAAAAAATACTTGAAACAACGACGAATTGCTGTAATACAAACGATATCAGCAAGTATATATTAACGCATTTAACAATATAATGCTAATTAACCAGTACAGCGCTAAATAAATAGAATATAGGTACCCGAAAACTTATAAAAAGACTTAATACAAGATATATACGAACATCCGGTATATGGATACCTAAGGATTTAAAAAACCCTAAAACGTTTACAACGGATATATTACTTTTCTAAAATGAAAACTATAATATAAAGGGTAATACGACAATGCGATATTTGCGCTAAAGCAGAGATACGACAATATAAACCTTACGGAAAACTATAACCCTTACTAATCGCTAAGCAACTATGGGATTCGATTACATTCGACTTTATTATTAAGTTTCTTTTGTTAAAAAATCTAGCTACAGAAATATATTACGACAGCATTTTCGTAATCGTTAATCGATTTACGAAATTCTTATATTTTATACCCTATAATAAGGATACCGATGCAAAATAATTAATATATATTTTCTTTAAATATATTTTAAATACTTACGAACTTTTAACAGAAATTATTTCGGATAAAGGTACCACCTTTACTTCGAAATTTTAGTAAGAGTTAATAGCTTAACTTGGATTAAATTACAAATTATTTAACGTATTTAAAGCTTAAATAAACGGATAAACGGAAAGAATTAACTAAACGTTAGAAACGTATTTACGATGCTATATTAACTACGAACAAAATAACTGGGTTAAAAAGTTACCAATTAGATAGTTAGTTTATAATATTAATTATTACGAAAGTATTAAAATAACGCCAGTAATTACCAATTTTAGGTTTATACCTAAAGTTTATCCAAATTTATATAAAAATAAACTAGTTAACGTTAAAGTAATTCTTACTTTAAAACAGCTAAAACAGCTGTACGTAAAAATGAAATCAAAGCTTAAATTCGTACGCAACTAGATAAGCAAATATTATAACCAAAAAAGGTTAAAGGAATTAACCTTTTTAGAAAAGAAGATAGTTTACCTAACTACTAAAAATATCTAAATTAAAAGGCCAAACAAAAAATTCGATTTCAAATATATCGGCCCATATAAAATCGTTAAGAAAATCTCAGAAAATAATTATAAATTAAAGCTACCGCCAAAAGTTAAACTTCATCCAGTTTTTTATATTTCCTTATTAAAGTCAGCAGTAGATATAACTAAAGTTAATACAGAACAAAATCAAAACGAAAAAGTTATAAAGGATGTACCGGTTTACGAAACAAAAAAAATACTAGATGTACGTAAAAAAGAAAGGCTTACCTAATACCTAGTTAAGTGGAAAAATTACTCAAATTTCGAAAGTATCTGGGAACCCGCGAAGAACCTTACGAACGCCTAGCGCCTTTTGAAAAACTTTCACCAGCAACGCCGGAAGCGCTAAGGTTAAAGGTATTCTAGTCCACGTCGCTTAATAACGGCCAATCAATATTTTTAACCCTAAGCCATTCCGAAAAGTCTATAACTCGCATAACTTGTACGGCCCGTAAAGCCGTTTCGCGTTTTAATTTTTCCTGCTTCTCCAGTTCGTTTAAAGACTAAAGCCTACGATTTACCATTTTAACACCCTTAAACCGAAGAAATTTTTGCTAATGCCGCAATTGCTAGAAACGGGCGATCGCTTTATTTATTTCTTTTTGCGATTGGAACAACCGCTTTTCGGCCGAAATTTCCTCGCGTTTTAAACGTTCCGCTTTTTTAATAATGTTACGCAAGGAATTAAAAGGGATGCCCGACCTATCGCAACTTCTTTTCTTTAAAACGTAGTTTTTATAACGAATTACGTTTTCCATTATTTTTCTTTATGTTTAAAATACGTAAAACAAGGCATAACTTCGAAATCCTGATCCTAAATATAAGCAGTTAAATCTTCGCGGGTTTTTTTTTTTTTTTTTTTTTTTTTTTTTTTTTAGTTAAAACGTTTGCGAAATGTCTACTTTTCGATACGGTTAGGCATAACGACGAAAAACAAGCAGAAAATAATGATATAAAAAAGGGGAAGTTACTTACTAAATAAATGCAATAAACAAATTAATCTTTAAAAGCAAAGATCTTGGAAAGGGGGAGATCGTGTTATAACCAAACAAGCTTAGCTTATTGGCAGATAGTCGGAGGTTATATGGATTACTTCCGATGCAAAACTTTAGGTTACGTAACGTAGATCCGAATGGATTTACGGATCCAAACGGATTAATATAGTATGGATCCGAATGGATTTTCAGATCTATGGGGATTATAGCAAATGGATCTGAATGGATTCTCGGATCTAAGGAGATCCCGTTAAGGATATATACGTTTATTATTCCCATAGTTTGAGATAGTACCAGCTTGTAATTATAACTAGGTTACCTAGATTTATATCTGCTATTACCAAACGTGACTATCGCCTTATTACTTAAATTCCTACGATACCACTGCTAACATAAACCGTACAACTAGATTTAATAGTTAGTTAAGCCTATAGCCGTTACAGATGGCGGACGAGTCCTTAAAGAAATTGAAAAACTTCTAATATAGATCCAAGAGTACTAAGAGCATTTTACCTTGGATATCGCCGACATTTTAGGCCATGATGTTATTCTGGGAATGCCGTGGCTTAATTCCAGCAACCCGCTAATTAACTGGAAAACTCGCCAGCTTTCTTAGAATTACGAATTAACTCCTTTTAAGAAAGGGTTTAAAGAAGTTTGCTACATAATCCGAAAAGCCAAGGTATTAGATTTTGCCAGTACCATACCCTTAGAGTATTAGCGATTCGAACGACTTTTTAAGAACAGAAAAAATTACGAACTGCCTTTATATGGATAATGGGCCCATCGCATACCTATTAAAAAAAGATATTACCCTAAGCTTTACAAAATTTACCACATAAATTTAAAAAAGGTAAAGGCCTTATAAAAAAGTATCCGGTTAGACCTAAAGGAAGGTTATATTTAGCTATCCGAATCCCCCGTATGATACCCTGTACTTATGGTACCCAAAATTAAGGACGGCAAGCAGAAAATCGATTAAGATGGAGATCCAGTTTATCGACGCGTGGTCGATTATCGACAGTTAAACGATATCACTATTAAGAACGGATATCCTTTAATCTTAATAAGCATTTTAAAGGAAAACGCAAGTAAAGCTAAATAATTTACTGCGTTAAACCTTCGAAACGGTTATTACCGTATCCGAATAGCTAAAGGAAAAGAATAGAAAATTACCTTTCGAACGATATACGGGCATTACGAATACCGAGTTATGCCTTTAGGACTTACTAACGCCTCTGCTAGTTCTTAACGCCTGATTATAACCATATTTAGGAAATTCCTAAACAAATATATTTTTGTTTACCTCGACGACATCCTCATTTATTCCGAAACGCTGGAAAAATATAAGAAGCATATTTTCCAGATTTTTAAAGCTTTGGATAAAGCAAACATCCGAATTAACCCCGCCAAAAGTGTATGGCATATGCAGAAATTAAATTATCTAGGATTTACCCTTACCTCCGGTTAAATTCAGATCCAGAATTCCAAATTGGAAGCAATTAAAAGCTGGCCCATTCTTGATAAGGCAATAGTTATCGATATCCGGTAGATCTTAAACTTTACGGATTACGTACGTAACTTAATTAAAGGATATGGAAATATTATTAAATTATTAACGAAATTTATTATTAAGGAATATATTAAAAAAAAATCGAACTTTTAAAAGAAGCTAAAAAGGTTTTTCAGTTACTTAAAAACGAAATTATTAAAGCGCTAATAATAAAATTGCCTAACGCCGACAAAAGGAAACGCCTAAAGATAAACGCCTTAAATTATACCTTAGGCGTAGTTTTAAAGTAACAAGAAGATAATGAGAAATGGTACTTAATGGCCTATTATTTTAAGGCTTTTCGAAACGCAGAACTTCGATATAAGATTTACGACAAAAAGCTGCTAGCGATTATCAACGTTCTTAAGAAATAAGAACCTTTTTTTAACGGAACTAAAAAACTTTTCGATATTTACTTAAATTATAAAAACTTTACCCAGTTTATAACGACTTAAAATTAAACAAACGCTACGAAACTTGGATAAGTTTTTTATCGAAATACAACTTCCAAATTTACTATATTACGGGAAAAGAAAACATTTAAGCAAATATCTTAAGTCGTAAAAAAAATTACGATTCCAAGGTCCTAAAACGTCGAATGCAAACGTTATAACAGATTAAGGACGGTACCTTACGGTTATATAAAATACTGAAATAACTTATTTCAAAACTTTTAACGAAATTCCGAAATTCTTATAATAAGGGAAAGCAAAAAAAGGTATAACAATTAAATAGATAACTTAAAAACTAGTTGTTATACTATAGCAAAATTTATATTTTTCGAAATTAACAAAATTAATTCGTTAAAAAGTTTACGAAGATTTATTATACGGATATTAAGGTATTTTCAAAACTACCAAACGATTATAGGAAAAATACGACTTTTTAAATTTCGACGAACTGTTAAACAGGTAATTAAAGATTGCAATATTTGTAATAAGGTAAAAGCAGCCCGATATAAGCCTTATATATTTTTACAGCCCATAAATATTCCAAAAAAGGCTTGGAATATTATTACTTAGGATTTTATTACCGATTTACCCTTATCAAAAAACCCCGTTACTAAAGTTTAATATAATGGAATATGGGTAACCGTTAACAGATTTACCAAATATAGGTACTTCCTATCTTTTAAAGGAAATATAACGGCAAAATAATTGGTTTACGCCTTTATTTAATATTATTTCGATAAATATGGAATACCAAAAAGAATTATTTTAAATAAAAATAAGCTTTTTATATTAAAGTTTAGTATTAACTTTTTTAAGCAGATAAGCGCTAAGCTTAAATTTTTTATAGCATATTACTTATAGATAAATGGATAAATAAAACGTTTAAATTAAACGTTAAAGTAATACTTAAAAAGTTACATTAATTACCAGCAAGATAATTAAGTTAAATTTTTTTTACTGGCTTAAATAAATTATAATACTTTTATTAACGAAGATATAAATATTTTTTCCTATATAGCAGTATATAGTTACCAAGCAAAAACTTAACGGCCAAAACAGTTATTAAATATAACTTTAAAATTAATTGCGAAAACTTTTCGAACAAAAACGGTAACAATTAAAATTTAGGTAATATAAGTCCGCTTATAAAATAAATTACGATTTCTTTAACAAAAAATAACTTAATATTATAATAAAAAAAGAATTAAAGGATTAATTTTATCTAAAAAAAATAAAGTTTATTTATTATATCAAAAGCAAAACGTAACTTCGAACATTTCCTAAATTAAAACAAAAAAAATTTAATAATAAGTTTAATTTTAAAAAGTTTAGTCCGTTTAAAATTGATAAAGTTATTTTTAAAATTAATTACCGACTGTCGCTATTTAAAATAATAAAAATATACCTTAATTTCCATATTTCTTTATTTAAACTAGTACTTAAAAACGTTTTATTAAAAACTAATCTGGAAATCGAAAAGGATAACGATAAGTAGGAAATTAAACGAATATTAAACTTTAAAGTAATTAAAAATAAGGTCCAATATTTAATTAAATAAAAGGATTATTTATACAAAAAAATACTTAAGAACTTTTTAAGTATTTAACGAACGCGAAAAACCTGGTTGAAACGTTTTACCGCTAAAATCTTAACTGACCGTTTTTAACATAGCCAAAGTCGCAGGTAATAACGGCCTAATACCTAAATTTAGCTCTTCGACGTTCTAATCGAAAGGAGTAAACGCCTTTATTATCGCGTTAATTTCAGAAACAAGCTATACTTACGCGGCAGCGGCCCGTCGCCGTTTATTTTATACTTTTTCTCTTTTCTCCAGTTAATTTAATTCGAAACTTTCGTTCAACATTTTTATCGTCCGACGTTTCAAAAGGTTCTGCTAAAACCTTAGCCGCTTTAACCGACTAACAAACGTCTGTATTTTTTCTTTTTAGAGCTAACGTAGGTTATCTATTTCCTTTCAGCTCGTTTTTAAAAGATTAATAATTAATCTTTTGCTTTTCGTTATTCTTTTTAAAAACGTTTTTGCTTTTGAATTATTCGATTTAAAGAATTTATTGTCGCCACGTTACAGTATCGACGTTAACGGCGTTAACAATTATTATAAGAAAAAACGCTCGTAACAAACCGATAATTTATTTTTTCGAAACGAATATACGAAAAACAAAAATAATGCTTATCGCCAAATTCTTTAAGCTAAATAACCCGACTTTTACGGGATAATTTCTGATTTAGACGAAAACGCCCTTTTGGCTTAATAATCCGATTCTACATTATGAAACAAAAGTTGTATTATATGAAAAAAATCAAAAAGAAGGAAATATATTTACATGTTTTATCTTTAAAACAAAGATCTTAAAGGAAGAAAATAATGTTACGTTCAATTAATATGGAGAAAAGATATACTAAAAGAATTATCGAAATAGTTCCAAAAGTTTTGGATATAACGGATAAATTTCGGCTAAAAACCTTATATGCCTAATTATGCTTGGATTTGATAGATGTAAAATATATCTATCTATAACTACCATAAAAGAATATGCTTGGATTTGTTGGATATAAAATATATCCAAACATATCCACTACAACTGCAAAATCGGAAGGATATATATAAACCAATAATTTCCTATATAAATAGCATTCAGATAAATTCGCTCTCTAACTATCAATCTAAAACTTTAATTAAAGGTAACGTTCTACGATTAAGGGAAAAGTCCGCAAATCTCTTTAACGAATAAACCACTGAATTATTCTTCGCTCTATTGTTATCTGCAAATCAAGAACCCCTTTCGGATACTGATTACACTTCCAGGTAGTTGTGTAACAGGTTCGTTACAATCCGAAACTATTAATATCTTTTACGATAATTATAAAGCCTTTATTAAATATATATTTATTAAATAGAACGTAAAAAAATAACACCGCCAGGTAACAAGTTAGGAATTCGTCGGTAAAATACAACTAAAAAACGGATAAGGTTATATAGTATTATTATTAAATTTTTTTAAACGTAATTATACTGGTTTAAAATATTAAATATGCGGGTAAGCAAAACGTTACAAAAAATAAATTTACTGTTAATATTTTATACAAACTTATTTTTAAGGAATTAAAAAAAAATTACGTAAAAAAATAAAGGTAAAGCTAAAAACAAGCTATAATTTAAGTTAACTTTTTCCGAAAGCCTTTAATGAACTAATACAAAACTTAGGAAAGATTACGACATTATAAATATCGTTATAACAGTCCGAATAAAAAACTTATTAGGCAAAATCTTTCTAACCAAGCTCGTATTAACCAAATTCTTTTTACTTAAGGTTAAATACAAAATAAAGCTTTCGATTAAAACCGAAAAGAATATTTTCTTTTATTAAACAAAAACCGATAAAAAAGGTAGCAGCCTTATCCGAACTGGTATAAGCTTATATAAATACGTGTGAAGCTATAAAAGCTTAAAATAAAACGACATTAAATAAAGCAACCGCGGACGACAAAATGCAATTAATCGCAAAACGGAATAATTCGGTACAGGTTCGTCTAAATTATATAGAAAATAATACAGATAAAAAGCGTAGGAATTATCTTTTCCGATAGTAACGAAAGTTGCAAAAAGAAAAAAAGCTATAACGATATAAAAAGAAAAAATATAAAAAATATACAAGTTAAAACGAATCGGAAAACAGCCGATTAATATATATAAGCTTTTATTAAAGGAATATTTCTGTACTTTAATTTATATAAAGTTATTAACTTTTTTATTAAATATTAATTTGCTTAATTTACTTAAATTAATTCCGAATTCGCGATACGTATTTTAAATATAAGTTTTTTCATTAACTCTAAACTTAAGAAACTTTTTAAAAGCTAATTAACGTCCGTTCTGTTTCTAATAACTAAGTTCGTCCTTTAAGTATAAATATTAACAAAGCTATAATTCGTTTTAGGACGTATCGGATCGTTTTAAAGGAAAACTACCTATTTCTTCTAAAATAAAGTTATATATATCCATAATAACCTTAAGCAAATAAACGTTAAAATCGATCCCATCTTTTCTAACTATAGCTATAAACTCTGCCTACCGTTTGCGGTTTAATAAGGATTTATAATTGACAAAGTCTTTAATAATATCCGGATTCTTATATAGGTCGTATAAAATACCGAGAATAACGTAAAAACGTATAAGTTATAAGCAAATAAAATAAATATTTCAGGTTCGAACAAAATCGTAAAATCTTTTTCGAAAGATAAGTATATAAATATAAACTAACTCAATACGGTTAAACGCTTTTATTTTCCTTTATAAACGTTAACTTTACAGCCGGCTAAAAAAATCCTACAATTAAATACGATTAACCTTATACAAACTCGTAAACCAACGCGTTAAACTTATCTGCCAAAATATAACGCAGTTTTCTATGAATTTAATTTACTAACTTTCGATCCGTTAGTTTTAAGTACTTTTCTTATAATACCAAACATTCTTTTATTATAACCGCTTAATATAAACTTATACAAAATTATGTTTTTTAAGGTTACCCCGTATAAAGCTGTTAACGGCAAAAAGGTTAAGTAATATACTATGAAAAAAGAAATCGAATCGGTTAACCTAGTTTACGGTAAAACTCAAATTAAAAATATATCGTATAATATTAATACGTTCCGAAAAATAATAATACGCAATAACCATTAACCTAATTTTTATATTATAATCCGACCGGATAAACTAAAGGATATAACCAGCAATACTAACAATATCCAAATACTGTACAAAAACGGACCGGAAAATAAAAGCGCTAAAACCGATAAAAAACTATATAATATAATATAAATAAGCATATATACCAATATATACCTCAAATCTATATTACGTAAACTTATAATAAACATTTATAAACCAAATATAATTTAAGCCGCATATTATCCAACTAGTACAGCGTCGGTATAATTTATTCCGACGTATACGAACTTTTACGAGATGGAACTCCTTATACACAGCACGGATAATACGTTAAAAAAGGTTAAAGCCTTCCCTTCGAAGTTATATATATAAAAGCTGGAAACCAAAACGTCGTAAAACGTCGAAAGTAACTTGTTTACGAACGAAAAAGGTTCGAAGGCAGTCGATTTCGGAAATAAAAGTAATAGCTGTATAACGTCGAAAGATATTAAGTTCGCAACGGATATGTTTAACGCCAGTAAAAAAAACGATAAAATCTTTTTTTCGTAAATATTAGCAAATCTTCTTATCGCTATAGCCGAACTTATAATAAAAGTAACTAATACGCGCGCGTAAAATTTCGGTTACGTCCGTATGGACTTTGCGTTAAGATATACCCTATTCGTATAAACATCGTTCTAAAGTTTTATAGGTTATTTCGATCTAATACTGGTTAAATAAAACTTATATAATATCGTTCAAAGGAATAAAGGATTAATAAAACTAAATAAACTATTCGCGATATAGCTAAAATCGATACAAGGACGCGGCATATTATAACAAACGTAAAAAGAAGGAAAACAAAATATTTGAAGCGAATAAAAGTAAAAAACAACTAATACAAAAGAGATAAAGCTAATACAAGCTTGTACAAAGGCGTACAAAGAAATATAGAAAAATACAAGCTATTACATATTTTTATAAATCTTATTTTAAGTAATTAATAATTTTTTACATAAAAATTATATATTAAATATAAATATTCATTATAATTAACGTTAATTATTAATTAATTAATCAAATAAAATATTCTGTTTACTATTTTATATTATGTTAATATTTTTAACGTATATTTTTAATAATCGAAACCGAATAATATATAAGGTTTTATATACGCTTGTAAGCTATATAAGTTCGCAAACCCTTTTTTCAAATTTTTTTAATAATGCATTTAAATAATTTAATTATAATATATTAAATTAATCTTAATTAATCGAATATTTTTTGGTTAATTATATTTACAACTTTTTTTCCAAATATACATATTATATTAAGGCTTATTACGAACGTTAAGTTAATATTTTTTTCCTTTTAATTTATCTGTAATCAATTACTTTTTAATATATTTAAGTTCATAATACCTAAAATTTGCTGAAATTAAAGATATACGTTATAAAATACGTCGGGAAACGCGTTATAAAACGTATTAAAAAGCTCGTTACGGAGCGCGTTAAAGGGGCGTTAAAAAACGTTACGGAGCGTTTTATAGGGCGGATAATAAAACGTATCGAATTTAATTTTGTAATAACTCGAAATTTACGTAATTATACGATTAAAATGAACGTTCTTAAAAAGATAAATATTTGCTATATAAGATAAAAAAAATTTTAATTAGCAAAAAAGTTATAACAAAAAATTGCTAGTAATAGTTATTAAAATTAATTAATTATGGTCGGTTTAAAAAGAAAAATAATAATTTAGCGTCTGTAATAAGCTTTAATATAATATATATATTTGGAAAAAAGCTGTAAATACGGTTAGCAAAAAAAATATGCGATTAATTAAAATTAATTTAATATGTTATAACTAAATTATTTACGTATATTATTAAAAAATGCTAAAAAAACGGCTTACAAATTTATATATCTCGCAAATTTATATAGTACGTTATAATTATTATAATTAAATTATTTAAAATTTTTAATTATTACGAAATATCAAAAATTACGTAATTTATTTATTTAATACGTTAATTACATAATAATTTTAATAGTTATAATATATATATTTATTTGAAATTTATAAATACGGTCTATTAATAAATACGATTAATTAAAATTTAATTTCTTCGTTTATATAATATATTTATATATATAAAATATTATTTAAAATTAAACCGTAACGTGCCACACGGGCGAGCGAGACACTTTTTGGCACTTCCCAACAATACACCCAAATAACTCAACCACAACACCTCAAATCAATTCAAATCAATCGAATGCTTCTTTGCTAACTGTATCTACAGCTTCCCAACAAGTGTACGCATTATATCAAGGCTTGTTGCGGACGCCATGTTGCCATTTCTTCCTCCTAATCCGCCCGCAACCGATTAGCCTGCAACGCGTCTAAGCCAGTATTACCCCCAATTCGTACGACCCAAAGCCGACCGACTAGATAACTATTCTCGACCGAACCCTTAACCCAAATACGCGAGCATTTCTTATCCGGCTTTAATACGTTGAAGATATACGGCGGTGAACATGTTATACGACGCGTTGGAAGCGCGTTGGAGGGCGTGTTAGGGGGTCCGTGCGGGGTGTTTCGCGGGGCATGTGATGGGGCGTATGGCAGGGCGTGTCGGACTTGATTTTGCAATAACTCGAGACCTACGTAACTATATGATTAAAACAAACGTTTCCCAGAAAGATGAATACCTGCTATATAGAATGAACAAGTTCTTTTAGCCAGCAGAAAGGTCGTGGCAAGGAATTGCTGCTAACAGCTGCTGAAGGTTGTCGGTCACATATAGGCTGGAGGGAAGAAATGGCAATATGGCGTCCGCAACAAGCCTTGATATAATGCGTACACTTGTTGGGAAGCTGTAGATATAGTTAGCAAAGAAGCATTCGATTGATTTGAATTGATTTGAGGTGTTGTGGTTGAGTTATTTGGGTGTATTGTTGGGAAGTGCCAAAAAGTGTCTCGCCCGCCCGTGTGTCTCGCTCGCCCGTGTGGCACGTTATAATTATTTAAGTTAAAATTTATATAATATATTATATTAATATTATTTTTATGTTGGAGAATTTGAAAATAAATAATAATTATAAATAAATATTATAAAAATCTTTACAGGATTATACGGGTTTGTATTTATATATACAAAGCTGTATTATCTTATATTTAGTTTATCTATCTTTATCTGGATATTTACGGACTATAAAACCTTTAATATTATTATTCTAGCCCTAAAAACATATTTCCTTAAGCTATTTATCCTTATAACGCTTATTTAAACCTTATATAACGTTATATAACCTTTTGCAACCTTATAAAAGCCTATATAATACCGTTTAAACCTGTTTAGCTTTTACGTTCGGCGGCGCTTTTTAATAAAAGGCGGAAAAAAAGCTATACCCTTTTTATTATTAAGTTTAACCTTATACCAATTAATTATTTACTTAAGCTAGCGCGTAACAACCCTTTTAAGCATTTCCTAAGTAATGTTCGGCTATATATTATCACTTTCGACCTCGTTATTATTTATATTAATTAATATAAGCTTATACAAACTTATACGGGATTAATTATATATTTACTAGATTTAGCGAAAGCGGAACTTTTTTTATTAACATAAAATTCGCAATTATAAGCCTGTAAAAAATATTAACAGCATTAATAAGTACTTTTAAATATTTCCGCATCGAATAAATGGCAGCTTTTAAATAGTTTTTCGTTACGCGGGTTTATATTAATTAATTTTAATTCGTATAACCTTATACAAATCTGTATAAAGCTTATTTTTGCAATTTTTGCATATACGCTTATTAATACTTTTAAGCGCTATATATGCAGCTACGGCGTATTTTTATTAGGTACGTTTATGTTTAATCGAAGTTATAACTAAACTGCCAATATTATTGCGGTACGTAAAAGGGTTAATTAGGGCTTTTAGGTTTTATACGGCTTAATTAATTTTTATATAACTTTGTACCGTCCTATATAACTTTATACTTACCTTATTATCTTCGAACCAATTTCGTACTTATATTTTTTTAACGAAACGTAACTTATTAAATATTTTCTTAATTTATTTAAAATTATCTTCGTTAACGTAAAGCTTACCTTTCGTATTTAATTCGGTAATAGGTATTTTTTAAACTTTTAATATAATAACTTTCTTATTATTTTAATCGGACTTATACGAACTTATAAGAATTTATAAACGTTTATTTACTTTTGTTCGTATCTGTACGCACTTTAATTAAACAGGTTTAATTTGTTTTAGTTTGTTACATTTTATAATACCTTTTATTAGCTTTATATAACTTTATATAAGCCTATATAAGCCCGTATATTTTGTTTCGCCGGATATATAATAAATATAAATAATTAAATATATATTTTGACCGGTTTAATAAGACGAAAATAAATATCTAATTATTTTGATAATATAACGTATATAGGCAAAGATATTAATAAACTTACCTGCTTAAAGTTATATAAGGATGAAAGTTTAGTTACATATACGCTAGTGAAATTTGTATACATGCATGCCAAGCTAACGGCCTAATTGCATTTAGCAGCTACAATATACATACAGTGGGGTAGCCCTATTAAAAATTTGGGTTTTGTCCCAGTGATCCCTGTGCTGCACCCTATACTGAGACCTTAGCGCTAACCAACTTGGTCGCGGCTATTGCCGTCATCAGCCTCTTAGCCAAGCAGCGTCCCTGACCCTTGCTGATACACATCATCAGCTTCATCCACCTACAGGGACTGCCAGCTCGTGAACGAAACGTTCTCCAACATTCAATGGCCCACGACGAAGTCGCCCACAAAAACACCTACCGCGACGAAACTACCACTCCTGCCGTAGCAGGGCATAGTTAACGCAGGACGTGATATATACAGCGGAAAGCCTTCCATTCTTCTACTATTCTATGTCGGATGTACGTAAGGAATGACTAACTGCTTTGTAGCCCTATCACCATACAGTCCGCCCGCCGACCAAAACCGCTGTCGTCGAGCGTGCCCTTTCCGCGAGACGACGATTTCGTCAGCTGCGACAGCCTCAGCAAGATACTTGAGATCTGCGCCAGGCAAGCAACCAGCGCGGCACTCATTAACCTCGGGGGAGATGGGTAGGTATTGAATATTATAGGCACGTAGTGCTGGTGGTTGATCCCTGCGCAGGAAGCCCCAGATCGCTATCGAGTATGTCTACCAGGTGCGGGATGAGTCGTCAAAACGTGGTGTTCAGGATACACGCAGGAATGTGAACGAGGTTCGAGGAGGGGTACTGCAGAATCGCCGAGGCGATGAAGATGGATGGGTAGGACTATCTGACGGCGGATGTTCTACGGCTCATCTGCAGCTGGCTATGCGATGAGTCGAACGGGCAATGGGTGATGGTCGTTAACAATGCTGACGAGTCGGACGTGTTCTTCCCTCCGCTTTACAGGACAGAAGTTGCCAAAACCACAGATCCAAGCCAGGCGGCCGAACTGCTGTCGGACTTCCCCCCGCAATAGCCGAACGGGGCGGTTTTCATTACTGGTCAAAGTCGAGATGGAGTGTACAGCCCGACAGGCAGCTATGCCTCCATCGTAGAGGTTAAGCCGATGGACAAGAAGGAGGCGCTGGTTCTCTCCAGAAGAAGCTCAGCTCTAATATTAATAAGGAAGATACTGTCGAGCTGCTCCAGGCCCTCGATTACATCCCCTTGGCCATCACGCAGGCGGCGGCTTACATCGTACAGAGAGCGCCGCGGATGATCGATTCGCGATATGTAGAGGAACTCCGCAGAAGCAATCGTAACCGATCGTGTTTGCTGGAGAAGGACGTGGAAGACAGTAGCAGGGACAGCTGCTCGGCTGCTGTCCCTGATGAGTGTCTTCGACCGCCAGGGGTTCCTGGAGTGGCTTCTTCACGACCGATTTGCGGGAAAGGGGTAGTGGAAAGGCCGACTTTTGAAGACGACATCCACACCCTGACCAGTTATTCTCTGGTGGAAATGAGCGCTGACGGGAGTTTGAGATGAACCGGTTGGTGCAATTCCCAATAAAGAAATGGCTCGGGTTGAACTAGGAACTGGAGCACTTACATTGGCAGCGCGAATAGGACGGGCTTCGAGTCTGTCCTCGTGACGGCCGCCCCAGCCCCCGGCGAGGCCCGGGCGCAGGTCCTGACTCGGGACGGCACTTTGCTGGCCGTTACGCCCGAGGTCAATATCGAATATGCGGATGGCTGGACGGTCCCCAATAATTCGGTCTCCGAATATCGACGGCTGTCGAGCTCCCGCTCGTGAGAGTTCTGAATCTCAGTCATCGTGAGATGCATAATCCTGTACGGAGATACATTAGCTTACTTCTAGCGAGTGAGGCGTATGAGCTCTGGCGGGCCTAGGAAGGGGGAAAGAGGAATAAGACGTCTGGCTCAGGGACGAATCGTGAGATTAATTAGGAGTCGTCGTAGGAAATGGATATACTTTTGGCGGCTCTCTTGCCACCTAGACATCTGGCCTGGCTTTGGCGGGATGTTATCATTGATGATGATCTTTGCCCCCGGTGTGAGTTCCGGGATGGGGTTCCGAAGTATTTTTATGCAATACTTGTTGGTCCAGTTACGTAGGATCCAGCCGAAGAAACAAACATCAGTGTCTGTAACGGGTTGTCCTTCAAAAAGTCATGAACCATAAATTCGATCCGGCCGGTCATGTCAGGGGGTACGTGTTTTCGTGCGGCTGTAACGACGGCTTCGAAGTCTTGAACTATAGACGACATCAACGCGAATTAGCGGCGATCGCGAAGCAGACGCAACCTTGCGAACCGCCAACCTGTGCCACGTTAGCGATGGTGTCCGAGAATAACCTGGTCTGCTTTTTCAGCCAGCAGTAGGCGCAAGGGGTCGACTCGTACATCTACCACAGTCGCATCGCCCAGCTCTCCCCACGCGAAATTGTCTGCTATTTGCGACAGCCCGAAGCCGGTACCTTCGGTAAAAGGCCTTATAGCGTTTCCGAACCGGCAGGTATGCTCGGGATTCTGCGCGAGAACCTTATACATTGACTTTTCTGTCCCGTTGGCCAGGGCAAACCCTTGCAGGCTGAATTAATAAAAGAAAATAAAAAAAGATTAATTGCTAAAAAAAAAGATAAAGTGAAGAATTATAGTTTTGAAAAATAATAAAATGTAACGATTAATACCGTAAATACTGTAAGGCATTAAAGGGGTACGTTAATTAGCTGGGAGGTACGTTACGTACCCCATATACGGAAAGGTTATATATTGATCGGGTCATATATGTTCTGTAGCTAACTATTAAAGTTGTACGCGGACAATAGCACCTGTAACTAGCTTAATAGAAGAACATAACTGATGTCCCCTATATCTGACACATACTTTACCAAGATAATTACAACAAGGTGCTGCCGCTTGCGTGACACTCATACGGGGCGGAAGCTGGATATTGCCTATTCCTCTTGCATATGTCAAGCCCCCGGTTTCCCAAATTGTATATCAATAATTCCCCATCCCCATTAAAACTGGCCCCTTCTATTGAATTCCATGGCTTCTACTCAGGATAGGAAATACTCACACCGACCAGGAAGCAATAAAAATAGTTCGTCGTTGGAATCACCGAGTAATACCGTATAATACCATGATACGCGTTGAAGCATTTGCAACCGAAGAAGCATATTTACTGTTGACCTCTAAGAAGTCCTAGCTAGGAAAAAGAGGGTAGTGATGTGTCCTTATACACACTTAAATACGGCTATACTCACGAGAAAACGTCACTGGAGATAGCGGGGTCATATGAAAAGGGGGCTGATCTATTGAGCCAAGACCTATCTATTGACCAGCTATTGAGCCCTAGTTTCAATATACTGTGATGTAACCATCCCTAAAGTTAACGGAATTGGCAGCAGACATCCGAAGTCTAAAATAATGCGACAATATATCGGCTTCATACGACCGGACATCCGACAGACAACCTCCAGAGTATCCAAATATAGCATTTAACCGAGCCCATATACTCAGTCGGCGACTGTGGGTTTGTTCTCCGCTCCTGTTGAGAAAATCCAGCCTCAGAATACGGTCCAGGGTTTAAACAACTCGGTTCTCGTCGAGAGCCAGCCTCGCATAGCCAGCGAAAAGTACGTTGCGCAAGGGCTGAATGATAGCATGCTCAGCATAGGTAAGTATGTAAGCAGGCATGGCTTTTAGGGCCATCAACAAGCGCCAGATCGCGGAGGTGGCTGAGCGATGTGCCGATCGTGAAGCTTTCGTGCCACGACTGGCGGGCTGTGGTTGGAGAATATTTTCGCCGGGCTCGTGGGATCGCCCGAGGCTGAAAGGGAAACATACCCAAAGTGGCCAGGCGATGTCGTGCATGTCAATGCGAAGAAAGTCGAGACCTGCAAGGCTGACCGATCGGCGAGTTAAAAATGGACCTCTCGCACGATTTTCGACTAAAACCTTTTTCGGTCTGGTTTTACAGACCCCTTGGCCTACGGGTGTGGAGAAACTTATTGGAGTGAATCATAGCGATGCTGCTCACCGACGCTGCTTGGGTATCATGGGATACCGCGGTTTGGCAGAACTAAGATCCCACGGACAAGTATGCCATAGCTGGATAGCTTCATACATGAAGAGCTCTGATTTGATGAGCAGCTCACCGCTGGTCGCGGGCTGTTACCAAAGATCGGCGCATTGCTCCAACTCGTTTAACGTAAACCCTCATCTAGGCATGAGCATTGAGGGGGCCGAGTCGAGTGCAGGACGGGAAGGAGTGGACGAACAAAAATAAGACAGCGAGTACGGATTCCGCAAAGCTAATCACCTAGAGAAGAATGGAATTTACGAATAGGACTAGGCAGGATGGAGCAGAAGCCGGCGAGTTCGCCTGGGGACGTCCGAGTATAAAGGGCCGGCAGCGCTCTTCGAGAGACACGCTTTTCCGGAAGAGAACCAGACAGCCCAGTCCAGTTGACCACCAGCTACAAGCCAGAGACCAACAGTTCCCAAAATAAGCTCCAACAACCTCCAAACTACAGCGTTTCACGAGCCGTAAGCCAACATGCAGTTCAAGGCCATCCTCTCCATCGTGGCCATTGCCACCCTCGCCATCTCCGGCGTCGACGCCGGTCTGCAAGATCCGGGGGTCTATGCGCGCGACATTGCGCCCGTGCAGTTGCTCCGCATCGCGGAGTACAGGTCGCGGTACGCGGGTGCGCTGGACGACGCCCAGACGGCCGTCCTGGACCGCATGAAGGCCGACGTCGTGGCCTTGGCGACGGACGACGTCCCGGCCCTCGAGGAGGCCTGCAACGCCGCCTTCGGCGCGGCCGAGTGCAGGTACCTCCTGACCGGCAAGGGCGAGAGTGAGGGCAAGGCCAGGCGCGCCTTCGTCCTCGCCTCTCGCCAGAAGCCGATGTGCGAATGCAGCGATGAGTCGGACTGGTGCGATGACGGGTTCCGGTGCGACTACCAGTTTAACCAGTGCGCGGTCAACGGTATGTTGTTTAGACCCTTCATTTTAGCCTCCCCGTCTGAGGGGGGATGCCATTCTACTCCGTGTCTTGTTCGTGTTGGAGAGTAACAAAACATGGACTAACGCCCTGCGCTCAGACGGCTGCGGTAGCCTTGGCATGTTTGCCTGCGATGGATTCTGCATTGTTAAGTAAAAAAGCTTTGGTAGGGGTGCCTCAGCGCTGCCCCCTGAGCCGAACGAAGTTCAGGGCCGCAGTGGAATGGGCGGACGTTGAAGGGTTGGAGATGAGCTTTCTTTCCGTCGTGCTCTCGAAAGGCTGTCTCGATTGAACCTTCTGTACCGTGTTTCGCTCGCTACTTTACGAGGTAGTCCTCATAAGTACTTTGCATCTGCCAACGCGTTTAACTTGTCCTGTGCATTGTCTATTTGAGGTTTATTTTGTCTCTCACTTGCAAGCGGCCGTTATAGATGCTGAGGGATGTTGACAAGTTTTCGTTCTGCAGGTGTTCTCGGGACGTCCAGCAACCCTATGCCTAGCTATCATGATATATTGCGTGGTGGCTGCATGATGCGGAACATTATTAGTCGATAGCTATGCCATGCAGACCATCAGGACTAGGTGCAGGGCGGTGCGGGTCTTTCAAAAGCGTCAATATGATCGCGGCCTAGGGAAGGCTGACAGCTAGCAGTTATGTCTTCGAGGCTCTGTGCGGCTTGGCATAGTTTGCTCGCCTGACCTAGCTGCACGCATGATTGATCACCATCGCAGCCGCAGATTCAACGTGCAGTAAGACACATAGGTATAGGGAGACATGAGACCGAACTGGTCATGTCCTAGATGATATGAAACAGTGATATTTAACACAGGAGGAGGCATAGTATAGCAGATCTCAATTTCTATACTGATTAGCGTTTCGGAAAACGCACATGGTACCCATGCGGCGATCGCGCAAATCGTTGCTGCCAAGCGCGTCTTTTAAAGCGGCCTAATTTTCGAACTTCCACTTGCCTGGATACTGGAATCGCAATTTGGGCATGCATAGCAGCAGCGATCCATCGGCTCCTGGAACATCAACCCAACACTATCCCGGCTACATACTGCCGCAGACAGTGTCTACTAGTATTTGCATTGAGTTCCGTCTCGCGGCGTCGGTATCGCCGGAACACAGCAGCGTCTGATGGGTAGATCAGTCGCCTTCGAAAGCTCGACAATCCTTATGGTCAGAGGGCATTGAGTGACGACAGCGCGCTGTAACGAGGAGTGCCTCAACATCATATGGCTTACATACTTATAGAACAGCCTTGCATGACGCAGATGAGACGGACCCTAGTGTGTTAACCGGCACCCATTTTTCTTCCTTTTTCCAATCGGTTTGCGCGGGAAATTTTGGGGTATTGGAGGGGAACGAATGTCATCAGTGGCAGAAGTGGATGATGATGGAGAAGAGGTTGTACGTATTTACATCGAGACTTCAAGGCCCAAGGGTAGCTCGGCACCTGGAAGAAGCTGGGCTCTTCCCACTATTCCTATCCGGGCAAAGAGCTTTGGGCAAAACCCCGCTAGTCCCTTCGTACTTGGTAGCCGAAAGGGCCAAAAAGGACAATGTCGTCATATGAACCCACGCATGTTAGCGTAATGTAACCTATCGAATAATGAAGAAAAGGACGAAGCAATGACCTTGACATGTTCTTGTTTACCTCTAACCTACGCAGTGTAGGCATATTTTCCCTTCGGTTTTCACTTAACCCTTTATCCTTGGGACGATCCCCGTCTTATACCCTTTGGTGCTTCTTTGTAGAACACCAATAATCCTAGTAATCGCCTGTCACCTAAAGCTGCAAACACGCCCCTACATAGTGGTCAGGTAAATATCGCGACTGCATATCAAGCCAATTATCTCAAGCATTGACTGGCTCTTAGCATAGCGCACCTTGCCGGTATCTTGGTAGCTTTGAGCCGGATCTTCATACCTAAGGTAAGAGCTGCAATAACATAGCGCATTCCTTACCCTTGTCTCCTTAGAGACTAACTGCGCCTGCGCTACCCCTCCGATCCCGACGTCTCACAACCTAGACTAACACGAGCATCCACAGCGCTGGGTCTCACATATTGCCGTCAGCCAACCTCTTCAACCTCAACCAATCCGGACAAGAACAAATCACCGCCAACATGGTCCGAAATAGGATCCTGGCGCCGCTCTCCCTCTTGTTCCTAGCCGGGGCAATCGTGATGATGTTCCTCGTCATCCTAGCGGGCGTGAGACGCATGAGCCCGCTCGACGACATCTGCTTCTTGCAGGCCGACACCTCGGGCATCACGGGAGCGCGCCCCACCACGCAGTGGACGTACTTCTACGTCTGCAGCCCGGGCAACGTGAACTGCGGTGGCGCGTGGCCCGACCCGCCCGTTGGCTGGGCCTGGGACAGGGACCCGCAAAACGCGCCCGCGGGGCTCGTGGGCAGCCACGGCGGCGGTACCACGAGCAGCTACTACTACTACATGTGGCGGTTCGGCTGGGTCTTCTACCTGCTCGGCCTCTTCTTCACGGTGCTCGCCTTCTTCATCGGCTTCCTGGCCTGCTTCGGCCGCCTGGGCTCCGCCCTCTCGGGCCTCACGTCGTTGACGGCCCTCTTCTTCTTCACCCTCGCCGCCTCCCTCATGACCGCCACCTTCGTCAAGATGCGTAACGAGTTCCGCAGCGTCGGCCGCTCCGCTAGTATCGGCCGCTACGCCTTCGGGTTCACCTGGGCCGCCCTGACCTGCCTGATCATCGCGACGGTACTCTTCTTCCTCGGTTGGCTCGGCGCCAAACGCGACGAGGGCTATACTGGAGGCCGATTCCGTCGCAAGCGCAGTGTTCGCAGCCGACAGAGCCTTGATGTTGGCGGCCACCGCGTCAAGGATAATTACGCTTAAGTACACCTGAGGAAGAGTCTACGATACCTGATAGGATCCATAACATTTTAACACGAGTGACAAGACCAGTGACCAGAGAGAGGTGTGAGATAGTCTACGCATAGGGACTAAGGTTTGAATGAGACGAATTATGCGCCATTTCCCGTACCTATACTTGATTTAACGGAAGTATCGCGGAGGGCCGATTTCATGTTGAAATTGTAATGTCTAAGGAGATACCCGCTCGTTAGGAGATCATGATAATGTTTAACCCACTGCTATGTACGAGCCAATTGAATGATACTCGAACTATTGTAGTCACGTCTTGCTGCCATCCCGTCTTCGATACCGCGTCAGGCGGATTGTCCGATTCCCAAACGTCGGCTACTGCGGTCTTATTCTCGGGCCTGAAGCTGCAGTTAGTTATTGCACGTCCCGGATGTCGGTCGGTGCAGGTGTCGGTGATCATATCATGTACCCAACGGGCGCCTGGGCCAGCGAGGGGAAAGAAGCTGAAGAGCCCTTCGGCAATACCTTGCCGCACTCACTCGTTCACAAACAAACCCACCCCCCCAAAACAAACTACCCAAACTACCCCCCACTTCCCCTCTTATTCACTTGCATACCAGCAAGACATCCCTACCTAACATATCTTCGCATACACTTCTGGAGAAATCTATCAACTGTCAAATCTATATAGCCTCTAGTCTATCGAAGACACTCTACTATATCTCCATCCGATCACTACTCAGCCAGGCCGACGACACGACCCGACCGACCCGCCGAGTCGGATCTACGGCAGGTGATGATGAATGAGATGGTGATGAAGGTGGTGATGTCATAACGCACGCTACGTCGGCGCCCCTTCACCTAGCGTCAACCTCGTGTGCAAATAACAGAGCTCCCGATCCCCTACTGTAGGCTACCGGCACGTGATATCAAGCTGCCTTCGTCCGCACGGCGCTCCTCTCCATTCGGTCGGAGTGGAGCTCTGTACGTAAAGAATCGAGGAAGACAGACTCCCACGGAACCCACGTACCGTACCGCAAACCCGTTGGGTTCCACCGGATGCGAGATGAGGATCCATCTCTCTTCAGCGCTGAAACGGGGACTTGAACCCGCTCGTTCTCACTTGGGGGCAGCGATTACTTAATTATGTTGCCCACCTTGCGCGAAGGCGCTCCTCATACAAGACCCCCCCTTCGTCGAGGCTCGTAATGTTCCAATTCCAAATAGGTACATCGTGCTGTCCCGATGGTCTCGGGACGCCGAGGGTCCACCGGCCATTGCATTTACATAAGTACCCAAGTAAGCCCTTTCCGGCTTCTACACTCCCCCCGCTTACCTCCACTCGAAGAACAAACATAGCACAGTACCATCGCGCCATGGAAATCCCATCACAGCGTTATGTTTCACTAGTCCCGTACCTTCGCAAGGAATTCTATTTCGTCGTCATTATATATATAGCCATACCCCCACCTACACGTGGATGCACTGTACGTGCGGCACAACACGGCATAGCACGGCGGCGTGGGGCCGAGTACATAGGTAACGTCCATCCACTACAACCGACCCGACCCGACGGGCGAGTACGGGGAGGGGCCGGGTAGTTTACGTCGCTGTCCGAGCCCCGGCGTCTGCTTTCTCCGCAGCTAAGCGAAGCAAGCTGTAGACGCAGTCCTCGCTCGAGAGGGCCAAGGAAACGGAGAAGAGGAAAGAACCAAAAAGCTCCCCATTTTTCATGGGGACTCTCTCTGGTCTGATCTGACTTCGTTCACATGCCGCGCCAGCCACCATGCCATATGGCATGCGTGCGTGGTGTCCTTTTCCCGTCTCGTCTGTACACGGCCTCCTCTTCTCATCCGGGTAGAGAATGGACTCGACTCTGGCTCTCCCACTCGGTGGTGTCCCGGCTTCCGTTTCGCGCGTCTCGCGACGGCTACGGCCAAACGGGGCCCGAGAAGCGGGTAGAAGTGAGCAGCGTAACGGGAGAGGGCCAATAGCCGTTCTCTCGAATCGTCAACCCCCCCTCCCCCCTTTTTTCTTTTTTATCCATTCCTCCCCCCTTAACCAGCAAGCAACGAGATGCGCAATGATCTCAACAAGTCCGTATTCGCGCATGGCAAGAAGCCTGGTATCACGGAGCGATATGCACCCGAGTTCCGTATCTGCAATCGCATAAGGACAGCGGAAACAAAAAACGCTGTCCCATTTATCGTGTATAAGGGACCGCCCTACTCTATTTATTTGCATGTACCCACCCAGCCACCCATCCATCCCTTTCTCTTGGTTCGTATTCGCCGCCAACAGTAATAGTAACATAACGATACCCGTCGCAGGGGAACGTCGAGGGAGAATACAAAGATGCGAAAAACGAAGAAAACTATTCCGCAAATCCCTGCCGCCCCATGTTTGTGTATCCGGCTCGAGGAAGAGAGAAAAAAAGAGAAAAATAACAGAAGACAGCAAAAGTACGCCAATCGATGCATCTGAAGTTGTAGGCCGAAAGGTTGGTTTGCGACGGCGAAGGTCCTGCTCCGCGACCGAGACCAGAAAATACAGAAGGCTCTTCCCGTATGGCTTTGCACTATGTTCACCCATCCTGTTCTATACAAGTCGTTCGTTCATGCATTTGGCTACGCCTCCGCGTTTCTTCTTTACCTCCCGATCGCCGGGCTGGCCAGCGGACTATTCACAGCGTCCAGAGGAGCAGCATGCAGCGCAGGCTTCCTGTCTGCCTCATACTGTCCTCTTGCTTTCTTCTCTAGAGCACCGTTGACCCACGCCGCCACTTCAGCGTCTTCTGTAGTCGAATGGCTCATGTCGAAGTGCTCGGCGGCACCAGCGACAGCTTCCGCACTGGCGTTATTTTCATTCTCTTCCTCGTCGTCTTCGGTGATCGTCTCGGGCTTCGTCAGGCCCTTGAGCCACTCGGACGCCAATAGCGCTTTATAGCTTGGTCTCAATTTTGGTATCTTGTTGAGACATGAAAGGACGAATACGCGTGCCGTATCAGAGTAGCCTTCCTCGGGTAGGCTAGGCGGGTCGCCTTCTACAATAGCCTGGAATAGGGTTAGTCAGTCCATCCCGCATTGTGGGCGCATAACTAGCATAGCGTAACACTCACACTGAGCTGACTGAATATCGTCGACGATACTTCGGGCGGGTAGGGATACCTTCCCATTGCGCACTCGATAATCGTTAAACCTAGACTCCATACGTCGCTTTGCACGCTGTAGGTCCCGTCCGATGCGCCCGTCTGCATGAATTGTCCACCCGAGATTCTCTCCGGGGCCATATAGCTTTGACAACCGATATTCGTCTTGGCGATACTTGCCACGAGATTCCCGCTCACTCCGAAATCGCAAATCTTGACTTGGCCCTTCGTATTGACCAGGATGTTGGTGGGCTTGACGTCGCGGTGAATGATGTTGTGCTTCTCCTTCAGCTCCTTCAATCCCATAACTGTAGAAAAGGTGATCTTGCGGAGCACATTCTCGGGGATCCCTCCCGAGTAGAGTTTGTCGATGGAGCCACCGTCCATGTACTCGAGACAGATGTACACGGCACTTTCCTGGAAGAACGCTCCATAGAAATCGATAATGTACGGCGAAGCACATTCGTGTAAGATGACGAGCTCCTTGATTATTGTCGTCAACTTGGCCTCGTCTAGCTCCAGGCGCATTTCCTTCATTGCCATAATCCTTCCCGAGGTGGAACTGCTCTTACTGTCGATTGAGATGTCGGTCTTGTCCGACTCTGCTGTGGGCAGACCACCCACTGATGCTGGTTTGTACCCGGAAAGGCCCGGGCCAAAACGGGGGACGCGCGGCTTCGTATGCCGTACTTTATATACCGTTCCGTAGTTGCCCTTGCCTAGCTCGTCCAGTTTCTCGACTTCGTCAAGCGATATCCTGAAAACACTCCCGTCGGAGAAGTCGACGCCTTTATCGGATATTATGGCTTTACCCTTGAACGTAAGATAGCCCTTCTCGGTATTGATGTACTCCTCAAACTGCTTTAACTTGGACAAATGTGGGCTTCCGTTTTGCGGTTGTCCTCCAGCTGATGCAGGCGAGTCCGACGGTGCGCCTTGGCTTATATCGCCGAGCTTGAAGCCGAATCCTTTTCTTCTCCCTAAGCCTCCTGGTTTCGGGGGCATTGACGGGATAGTCGGGTCTGACCTGGCGAAAGTAGGGGCGTTCGGTCTCTGTAAACCGCGCGGGATCGCTCCGGGCCTCTGCATCTGCGCGGGTAGCCCACTCATAGGACCGAGAGGAGAAGGGGTATTAGGCGTTGGTGGACCAGACGAATTCGACTGCGAGGACGTAGAGCTGCCTTGGCGTGACAAAGCGAAGGCTTTCATCTTGGCATTGAGATCTTCGGGCAAACGGCCGCTTGATGTGGGGGGAGGTGCTACTGGCCGCCTAGCACTGGAGAGCACACCGAGATGTGTAGACGAGGGGGACATCTGTTGGCCCGCGGTTTGCGAGTCAGACACGGATCGAAGAGACGGCATTCTCTTGGGGGGGTCTTTCGACCCATCAGGTGTCGGATCGTTAGGAGTCTCGAGCGGGGTGCTGGCGTTCGAGGAAGTGATGGAGCCGGGAGTGCTAGGACTTCCTATCACGTAAGGGTTGAGCAGTTCGTCAGGTGTCGCGACGACCGAGTCCATATTGTTTTCGACACCAGCCATGTAAGATCCGTCGACAGACACTACGGGTCTGACGTCCGAGGTGAAGATAAAACCAGAAGGCAAGACAGAGCCTACACAGGCATCACCAGGCGACGAGGAGGTGACCGCGCAGGTACGGAACAATCGAGAAGTATGGCCAGCGTAAACCGGGCTAGTCCTGCTTTATGTAGAAGCACGGCAAAGACGGGACTGGGGCCTCGTCGAAGATTTCGGGAGAGGTGGAGTTCAGGCACGGGCGCGGTAGAGTTGAAATAATTCCGGCGGGTGGGCTGGGATCTGATAGGGAAAGAGGGCTTAAAGTCGGTTTTCGGCTTAACCAGATAGAGAGAGCGGCAGTGGTCGTTCCCGTCTCAGGCGTGCTTATAGCAACAACGTTACGCTCGTGCAATGAGGCTGATGGGGCCGGAGCAAAGCTAAAATCCGTCGCGCAGTTGCTTCGAGTCAACTATAGGATCACGTCGGTATTAACAGTCGACGGTTGGACCATATAGTCGCAATTGTGGAGGAAGGATGTCGGGACAGGATCGTGACTAGAACGCAATCGATGACAGTAAGGTAGATGGTGATATTAAATACCGCTATGGGTGTGTTAGTGAGCGGCGAGGGGACGGTGACCTTGGGCAGACTGTGGACGTACACACCCTTGAAGGACTGGGTTGATGACGCCTGTCAGGCTGAACTTTTAGAAGGTTAGGCACATGTAGGAAGAAAGACGAAGACGCGAGTCTACGAAGGATGCGAGTGTCAAGTAGTCTTTTCCTCTGTAGTCTCCGTCGACGTTAATCAGTGCCTGCAATCTAGATAATATGTAGGCAGTGACAGAGTCAGGTCGAGTCGAGCAGGTTGAGGTATAATTATACAATACAATACACTACGGATAGGTTTGGAAAGAAGAACGCAAATCGAGAAGCGATGGAGATGTTGATGATAGTCTGGGTACAAGGAGCTTAGGTAAAGATGAAGGCAAATGCAATGATTAAATGAGTGGCTCTGCCCCGCGTTGACTTACGACGATGTACCCAGAGAAAGAAACCCACTCTCTTCAAAAAAGCCTTTGATGTTTTCTCTTGGTCCTTTTTATTATACAGGTATGAAGTAAAATTAGCTGAAGATCTCCGGGCTTGCCCCTTAGAGGCAAAAACTAACGGCGATCCCGTAGCGTGGCTTGTGGGCGACTGTTTAAATTTTCGACCGTTGTAACAGAAAATCTTGTTTAGTCAGCCGATCGGATCTAATGATTGTGGCTGGTCAATGCGTCTTCGGCAGATCTTTCTGTTCTTGACGTACATGATCCAGAAAACCGCCCAATTACCCCGCCAATTGGGGAGTGCCTTGAGCAAAAGCAGCAGGACAATCTTTTAGCAGATGATACTCAGTACAGGGCGGACTGAGTAGACTGGTGTCGAACATTGCGTCACATATGGGGCTGACGTTTAGGTTGGATGGTTGGACGAATACCCGCCTTTACAGCTATAAGTGTATTGGAGTACCTAGGTACCGTATGTAGTGTGGCTGCAGCCACCTGGCAAAGAATGTTGATCAGCTCGGTTGGAGAAGTTGGAGAATAGATATTAAGGCCTACCTAAACGTTGGGCCAGCGTTGCAGTTCACCAGCAGAAACGCCAGTCAAGTATTATATCCGACCCATCTTATGTAGATTACCCGACTTGATAGGCACATGCAGTCTCTACGGCCGTACGATATCTTCCTACAATAGGTTCCCGAATAGTCAGGTCTCTCCGGCACTCTACAGAGCTATCACTGACCTTCTTGACGCCAGTGACGCGGCGAGCTTAGGTATGAAATATCGTGCTCTATCTGGCTTCCTCACACGTATATTTGACGTTTAACAGGCATATCTGATTACATCACGCCTCGAGATTGGAGAAGGATGTGATTCGCGTTATAATGGACCCCTACCGTTGGCGGTGGCAGCCATGTATATGTGATCCCCTCCCTCCAAATTTGGGAAGATGTCGATGCCATTCACCAAGTGGAAAAGGGACCAATCAAGCCACAAATCGCATACGTCATCTCCATCTCCGTCTCCATATACGTATGTCCCTTATGTCGCACTCACAATTCTACGTACATTAGCCCGGCATCGACTTTGATCAATTCCACCCCTGCTGCTCCCTGCAAATGACAACTGGAGTTATCACGCCTTGTTATACTATATTGTATCTTATCAAACTTGAAACCACACTCAGTGGTCACCATCCAGCTATCTATCCTAGCGGGCTAGGTACAGGAAGATTGACATCAAGTGATAAGTCCGTCCCGGTCTGATGACGAGGCGCGTTCCTGGCATTTTGGCTTGATGTGATGATTACCTCATGGGTAGAAGATGACGACGGTGGTGATGGGGATATTTGCAGGATGCGAACAATGGCCACAAATGGTGACAACGAAAAACATCGTGCACAGCATTCATTATCCACGTACCTCGGAACCGGAATCATATATCTCCTCAAGCGCATAGTAGGAAATTGCTACCAATGTGGCCGTATGCAAATAGCTCAGATTTATCTCTTCGGGTGCCAGAAAGCATAGCAATAACTGGTCCAATACGTGCTTTCGATGAACGGCTTAAGGAACAAACCAGCTTATTCTATCCCGGCTTCTAGTTGAACAAAGGCCAGGTCCAGATTAATGTAGAAAGCGCGCCCTGTTATCGCCGTGCCTTTCTGGGCACCCGAGGAGATAGATTAGTCATATAAACATCATACAAGGCTGCTAAGGATATTACTGGTTGGGTCAGGTGTTAATGTAGGTATCTACGACGTATGTGATAAGCTGTCATCAGTGTCTCGCACTTCTCTAATATCAGACCATTGGGCAGAGTCGAGAAACTGCGCGCTGCTGAAGGTATTGACATTCGAGTCGCGGTTTAAGCGACAAAATGATTTGGCCTCTTATCGCGGCCGGTTCGACACAGATATTGCCGTCCAGCTGGCGGGCATTTTGGAGGGGTTGATGGGCGATGAAATATGCCAAGAGTCAATAAAAGATACCGACATCAGGCTACGTACTTCATAGGAGGGCGGGCTTCCCGCAGGTGGGCGGCCTCACCATATTGCGTCAGTCACGTCAAGAGCCATACAAGGCGAGAAGTGATGAAAGCGAGGCACCCTAGCTGTGCCACGTTGCCGGTGTTCCCGGATTTGGGGCAGGCACTTGCACACTATTAAATATAAGACTGCAAGGGAACGCCAAGCTCATGTCGTGCTAGCGCTAGAGCGTATTTAGTATCATTTATCGGCTGTGGTCGCACGTGGATTCAGGAGCATCGCGATAAGAAGGGGAAGGGGGCAAACCAGAACGGCGTACAACACGGGTGGGAATAATCCCATTTTATGTAACGGGTTCCGAATTGATGAAGAATCCTTACAGCTATCACATCTCGGAGGCTGCAGCGATCCTACCACCTTGCCCATCCTTTGATGTTGGCCTTATGTGTAGGATTTGGTAATAGGACACTCAGCTTCCGATCGCTTCGCGACTCTGCAGCATCTCCCATCTTATCTACCAATAGCCTTCTCGCAATCCGGCAAATCTTGTCCTAGCCAGTTATAAGCTTTATAGGGCTAGCACTGTTCCTGCTCAAGCGGGGTACCGGCCTTCTATCCAATCCAATCAGTTGGCCCTGTATGCATGCTGTTCGTTTTTACATGCATCCAGCTACGATTCTGGGCCTTGAGACTGTTCCCAGCCCCTGTATTTCATACTTTATAGGAAACAGCCAACTCAACTCAGCCTCCGATCCAGGAAAAAGGTCGAGGTCAAGACATGCATCAGATCCACGGGCATCTTGGTGCGGTTGCACAGGTACAATCAATTGAACTGATGGGCCATGTCAATTCGACGTTGTATTCCTCAAGAGTAGTACATGCAGGCGTTTCAAACTTATCCAAGTTCTAATCACCACATTCTGCACTGCCTCATTGAAAGATAGCTCTATCAAATCAGAAAAAGGAAACCAGGGTTATCCTCGCTGGCTAGCTGGCTGGGCATGCCATCCAAGTATTCCTTGTTTCTCCGAGAGCATTGACTTCTCACAACCCCTTATCTTCTTTGTTCAACCATTCAAGCCCAACAAGTGGCTGTATTGTCATCGTCATCACCAATACCTCCCCAGCCTTCTACCATCCCACAGATTAGCCGTAGGGGCATTAAGGGTTATTTTTCTTTGCTTTTGCTACAGCCGGACTGTATATTCGAGTGAAGTGATGCAGTACAACTTTCGTACAATATAAAATCGACGTTTCGTAAAGTTAATCACCTGAGGGAATTTGACGCGATATCAATTGACGGCCAAACGTCTCGAACGTTCTCAGGCCAAAATTGCCTCTACCTTGGGTATAGATAAAGTCACGATCCGTCGATTACACTTTCCCTATCCACCCAATTAGTCTGATCAACGCATACAAATTCTCTCCACCCGGTCATTACATCATAGCCTCGACGAGGAACCGTACAAGATTGATACGCGCCGCGCGCTTCATCTTAACCTTCCCATCCGCATCATCACGCCACCACAACAACGATGGACTGGTCGAGTTCGAGCCCGACCTCTTTCCGCATCAACAACGCTCTCCCTGACTTTGCACCTAACATACCTTCACTCAAAATAACGCAGAGCCATGAATCGCATCCGTCGCTTGGGCGCCTCGTTCTCCTCGTCTTCGAGGCTGTCATGGAGGTTGTCTGTGTCAGCTTGCCGGGATATTTGATCGCCAGAGCAGGATACTTCGACGCCGACAAACAGAAGTTCTTGGCAAATCTCAATGTCCAGCTTTTCACCCCATGCCTAAGTACGATCAGATGCTTTCTCTTTGCTTTGATTTGTCGCACCGGTTGCTGACGAACAAGCAGTCTTTACAAAACTGGCGTCGCAGCTTAATGCCCAGAAGTTGACCGACCTAGCCGTCATCCCGATAATATTCGCCATACAGACCATCGTATCATATCTCGTATCAATCGGCGTTTCAAAAGCCTTTCGACTCAGGAAGCGGCCCGCTAACTTTGTGACGGCCATGGGCGTATTTGGCAATTCCAATTCCCTTCCCATCTCACTGGTTATCTCGCTATCTCAAACGCTGAAGGGCCTGCATTGGGACAGAATTCCTGGAGATAACGATGATGAGGTTGCGGCGCGTGGTATCCTGTACCTTTTGATATTCCAACAGCTTGGGCAGCTGGTTAGATGGAGTTGGGGATATCACATTCTCTTGGCCCCCAAAAGCAAGTATCCGGAATACCAGGCCGAAACCGTCGAGGAGGGCAGATACCGAGATGATGAACCTTCGCGTGAACTGTTGCTTCCTGGTCTGGACGGCTACGAAGTCGATCAAGGAGCTGTCGAGGCCGCTATCGATGAAGCTACCGAGGGCTCCGAAAGCTTGGACGAGTCGGATGTCTACGAACCAGCCGGTCGCACCCCAGTTGCTGGAACCTCGACTGCTTCACCCGCCGACTCTGATGATGAGGCTCACCTGCCGAGGAAGCGATCGCTCATCAAGTACCGCCCTGGACTGAATGGCGCCAATGGCCAAGAGCCCTTCCCCACTCCCAGCGGTGGTTCAGAGGATATCCTGTCATTCCCCCGAATGCGCGACCCCGACGATGCTGATATTCCGGATGGACTTAAGGGCTACATTGTTCGTGCTAAAGTTGGCCTTCGGGGCGCACTTCGCTCGGTCAAAGCCAAGACCGCACAGCAGTCTCAGAAGATCTACCAAGGCCTACCGCAGACTGTCCAAACCGCACTAGCAACGTTATGGCGCGCATGGGTCCGGTTTTACAGCTTCCTCTGGGAGTTCATGAACCCCCCGCTGTGGGCGATGCTCATTGCCATCATCGTAGCTTCGGTACCTGACCTCCAGCGGCTGTTCTTCCAAGAAGGCACCTTCGTCAACAACAGTGTGACGAGGGCGGTCTCGCAGAATGCCGGAGTTGCGGTACCGCTCATCCTCGTCGTTTTGGGCGCCAACCTCGCTAGAAATACGCAGAGCCACGGCTCGAAGGACCCCGAGGAGGAACAGATTGGGAGACGGCTGCTCATCGCCTCACTGATCAGCCGCATGCTTCTCCCTACCGTCATCATGGCGCCCATCCTAGCCATATTCGCCAAGTTCGTCCCGGTCAGCATCCTCGATGACCCCATCTTCGTCATCGTCTGCTTCCTCCTCACCGGCGCGCCGAGCGCCCTGCAGCTCGCCCAGATCTGCCAGCTCAACGAGGTATACGAGGGGGTCATGGCCAAGATCCTCTTCCAGAGCTACGTCATCTGGTAAGTCACTACCTAGCTACCTACCTACAGCCCCCGCCCGCGCACGGTCGCGCTAACTAACTCTTATCGTAGGATCCTCCCGTCCACCTTAATACTAGTGATGCTGGCACTCGAGACGGTCGAGTGGGCGACAATGGGTTAGCGGGTTGGTATTTGACGGGGGATTGTTCCGGTTCTTTTATTTCTCTTCGCTGTTGGTTCCGGTTCGTTATGATACTGGGAATTGTTTGAGTATACAAACTAGGAAGACAAAACTAGGAAGACGAAAACGAGAATCACTGCCAAATGTGGGCTTCATGCGTATCGAGTCGATCGCTTTACGCGCCGCCATCGTCTCGAGTGACATGAATGACCGCACCGGCTTGGAAGACACGAGTGCATTCAGGCTGCTATTGTACATATACACGTCGTTAGGAACGGGTTCCCGCGTATACGCGCCGGGGAGTCTGGGTCTCGTATGGGATGCATGCTACGACAAAGGGCATGGCTGGCTTGGCTTCCCTCTCGGTTCGGGATACAGGTAGTCAATACGGCTTCATGGTAACCGGGTTTGCAACGAGGGCTTGGATGGCATGTGTGTGCCGGTTTTTCCCATTGTACATATAACGGGAGCCGGTAGAATACAGTGAACTCCTGCGCGTGTATTCTTCTCTAGGTGTGCTAATTGTGTTCCTTAACGTTTAGTTGCCTGGTCTTTCGTCAGTCGGCCTTGGAAGTCACAGGTTGAGAGCGAAAGGATGGTGACACCTGGCTACACAAGAGGGTATATAGGGCGATTTACTGATAATAGGCATGTGTCATCATATCGCTCCCCACCTTTAGGTACAGTTCCACGGTGCTCCGTATGTTGCAGAGAGGTTTCCGGTAGTCTGTACCTCGGATACTGGATTTTGTTTGGGGTGGGATCTGTGTCTCGTTACTGTGACTTGCGACCGTCGTCGTTCGATTCAACACACTAGGTAAATCGGACACACCACCTGCTAGCCAGAACACAGTATTCTCCTGGAGGAAGCTAAGCTCGTACCTTTCGGCTTCTACTTTCAAACACTCATATATTCTAAGGACTGCTCTAACTCTGTGTGTGAGGAAACTTGCGCTGTTGTCTAGATACTAATGGCGAGGATAGCGCCCCGGGCAGTATGCCAGAGTATCAGCTACGGCAGTAATAAATAACGAGGTTCAGTCAACTCCTACTCCCTCAGCCGATCGTCTGATTGTCGTTTAAAATTTTCAACTGAGGCCAGCCTCTCGGCCCCAGTGGTTGAAGCTGGTGTGAGACAGCAAAAGAAACCATTGCTTCCCTTAACCCATAAACAGTATATGTGCAGACAGTCGAGCCCGCATGTGTCTACGAGTTCCAATGTGTGGAACTCCGCGATGGCTCCGACGTCTCAATGCCTACCGCGGTAGCAGGCATGATACGTACAAGAAAGGGGTGAAGTGCATAGGTACCTAGGTATTCTTAGGTAAGCCCCCTTCAGCTGATAACTGGCGATAAGATCGATAAGAGGCGAAAAGAGACCCAACCCCAAGGTGTGCTGTCGCAGGATTCGTTCTGCATCCCCCACCCCAGGACCTTCTAATCCACACTTCGCAACCATAGGCCGTAAGAAGAGACCCCGCCATCAGAAGAAGGGAGCCGCCAATAACAGTAACAAATATTCCGGCTCTGGTTTCACGTCCTCGTCGTGGCGCAAGATGGGCCAGCAGAGTTCGCATGAGCTGATCGATGACGATACGCCACCTCAAACCCTGGGGGACCGTAGCCTGGCTGCCGTCGCGAAGCACATCAAGGATGGACGCGCCCGACGCATTGTTGTCTTGACTGGCGCCGGCATTTCTACCGCTGCTGGGAGTATGTCCTCTCCGGAACTTGGCCTGTCTAACCTAACCAGACACTCCGTCTAACACGTGATTTTCCTAGTCCCCGACTTTCGCTCGCCAGGCACGGGCTTATATAACAATCTGGCGCGCCTTAACCTTCCACATCCCGAAGCAGTCTTCGACATCGACTTCTTCGTGGAGAACCCCAGACCCTTCTATGTCCTGGCCAAGGAGTTGTATCCCGGCAACTTCAGCCCAACCATCTCACACGTCTTCATCTCTATGCTCGCCAAAAGGAAACTTTTGCGCAAGCTCTTCACCCAGAACATAGACTGCCTCGAGCGCGTTGCCGGCGTCCCCGATGGTCTCATAGTTGAGGCACATGGCAGCTTTGCCACCCAGAGATGCGTCCGGTGCAAGACTCCCTTCCCCGATAAGGAGATGCGTGAGCACGTAGCGCGAGGCGAACCTCCACACTGCGCCCAGGAGGGCTGTGGAGGTCTCGTCAAGCCTGACATCGTCTTCTTCGGCGAACAACTCCCCGCCGCCTTCTTCGAGAATCGCTCCGTACCCGCGACCGCAGACCTGATGCTCGTGCTAGGCACCAGTCTCACGGTGCACCCGTTCGCCAGCCTGCCACTCATGGCCATGAAGGGCGTTCCCCGAGTTCTGTTCAATCTACAGCGCGTGGGTGACTTCGGCACGCGCGCTGACGACGTGCTCTACCTCGGGGACTGCGACTCTGGGGTCCGAAAGCTGGCGGACGAGCTCGGCTGGCGCGAGGAGCTCGAGAGGCTGTGGGAGAGTATCGTCGGCGAGGAGGAGGCCCGCCGCCAGCGCAGCAGTGCTCAGATACCGCTGGCGGGCTCGCGTGACGAGGTCGAGAAGATCACGGAGGAGATGGAGGATAAGTTGAAGTTGGGCCCATCCGGACCGGACCGCCAGGCGCAAGACACCGATGCTGATCAGCGGAGACAGGACGAAGAAGAGGTCATCATCAACAACAAGGATAACGACGACAACGGTGGCGAAGCTAACGCGCCAGGTACACCGTCACATCCTGCGGCTGGCGCTGCGCCGTGGCGTGGAGAGGATGGTGCGCCGCCGGGCGGTGGTGGCGGCCTGGCACGAGGCCCTGAGGCGGAGGATCCGGGCGCTAGGGCTGCGCGCCAGACGGATGCGGTTAGTCCGACCCACAGCCCGGAGCGGGAGAACTAGCTGGCGGGGCCGGGCTTAGCGGCTAGAGCGGGGGCCGCTAATGTGCTGGCGACGGGGGAACAGCAACGACAACACAACACCGCCGGCCCCACCCTCCTTCGGTGTGTCCGCGCCGCCGAGACCGGCCAACGCGATGGAGTCGGATATCGCTCAGGCGCAGCGAAAGGTGGCCACAGATACGGAGTCGAAGGCGCTCGCCCGTCAGACACCGACGCCGGCGGGACCGGATGGCCTCGTAGAAACAGACGCCGCGGACAAGGACGGGGCCCAGCCGGCGGAGACGCTGGCGAACAGACTTTATTCGTCCTGAAGATGGGAAGATACACGAGACGGTAGGGAGACCTCACCGCCCTTTATGTTCTTACGGTGCTGGCTGGAATTTCGGGCATGCATGTACACCTACTTTAAGTTTAGCTAACGATCCTGATGAAATTCTGTATCCCGTTCTCTGAGAAAATACCGCAATATGAGTTCTATATGGTAATGTTGCCGCGGGCCTCGTAACCCATAATATACCCAGCTCTGATGGCTTCGCCCTTCCGTCCCCGGCTTTAAAACATTGTTAGGTCTCGTCCGGGCTATACAAGTTGGTAATGGTCCAGGGGACGGGCCTACACGTACGCGCTGCAGGACTTCCAGGGTTCCAGGGTTCCAGGGCTTTTAGGTCAAATCGTCAATCAGGTCAGGTCGACTTCAAGATCAATCAGGTCCAGCCAGGTCAGTTAGATAAGGTCGATGGTAAGGTCGATGAAAATGTCAGTCAGGTCAGGTTAGCCAGGGGCTTCAATGCATTGCTCCCGTCTTGGACGGGCCATATAAATTGGCAGGGGTTTATGAGACGGACCTTCATATATGGCTCGCTTGCTCGGTGTTAGCAAGACTTCCTAATCAGGATCGAATGCTGGGGAAAAGGGGTTTTACGAGCCAGGGGAGACCTAAGCACGCTAAGATAATCCACATGCATGGTGGCAGCCCACGCACGGATTTCTGACATGCGATGTCTGCCTGGAGGGGGCTATGTCCAACACCAACCAATCACATTAACCGGATTGCATAGAATGCCGGTACGGAAGATATGACGCGCGAACGCCTCAATCTCTTTTATCCAATCAAGCAGCCAAGCCAACAGGAGTGCCGAGAAAAACCGTTGAGGCATTTTGCTAGGCTCTTTGTAGGTACATTTGTGTTCGTTTGTTTGCACTATTCACTTGGGGGGTTGGGGGGTGTTCCGCCGCGTAGCGGCTGTCCCAAAGCCTCCGCAGCAGGTACATTTGTGGACACTCATCCTTGGAGAAGAAAACATCTCAGCAAACTGCTAGCTTCCCCTCTGTTCTTCCCTATTGCAAGCATTCTCTTTGGCAAAATCCACAATCCTCCAACAACATGGACCCTCTTTCCATCATCGCTGCAATCGCGGGAATATCCCAGGCTGCAGCCTCGCTGTCGCACACAATCTACCAGTTGATATCCTCAGCGCGGAGTGCTCCGAAAGATATGTATGATATCGCAAGAAATATGTCCGACATGTCTTTCATTCTGAGGGAGCTAAAGCGTGTTCTCGAGGAAGGTAGACATCTCTATAGGCGAAAGCTTTTAAGACGCGTAAGCTCAGGGATAAAGCGAATCGGCAAAATCCACGACGAAATAAAGGACGTCCTTGATATTGAGGGTGGTTTTACTCGATTGAAGTGGTCGTTGAGGCGATCCAAGGTCACCCAGCTGCTTTATCAAGTTGAAAGCCACAAGACTGGGATGAACACAATCCTACACTTAATGACATTAGCAGTGCAAGTGAAAATGCACTCCACGTGAGTGAATTGCTGATTTCCCTAGTTGCCAAAATAAAACTATGTTTTAATGGACCATTAATATCACCAAGGAATATCCCCAAATCCCCCAGCCCAGATCTCGACCTCAAAAGCGATCAAGAAGATGTCGCCCTTTTGCGACAGCAAGCCGAAAATCAGATTCACATTTCTTATCATTCACTACGGGACCTGGCCGGTCATGTGGCCGAAGACCTCCCAAGTTCTGCAGATGGTTGGAAAGATGAAGCAGGTGAGCCAACGCAGGGCGACGAAACGAAAACAGATAACCAGGTAGAGATCTGGGAAGCCAAGTCGAGCGATGCAGCCGCTTGGCTGTACGATTTGGTATTTTCCCCGGTTGCAGAGGCTTACAGCGTCTCTAACAATACGTCATCTGCCGCAACGTCGGCCAACGGAAGACAGTCGATCAAAGAACTACCGGAGCGCAACTCGCCATGCGAGGCAGATGCGCTCAGCGACTCTAATGCACTCGTACTTAGACGAGGCGATACCACACAACGGTTGCAGCTCTTGCTTCAAGAGCCACCTTCATCCAAGACAGTGGTGAACGAACTGCTGTCAGAATGGACTACGTTGACGGAGGACGAGATCGATGGTGTCAAAAGCTATGAGTGCAAGGCGCCTAAAAATAAGGAAATGGCACCACTTCGATTCAAAGACGCAATCGGGCGCAAGTATTCATTCCCATTCCATATAGTACAGACATGGTCGGTAGGTTTGCAGCCGTTCATCCTTTATGTCCAATGTTTGATCGCTGCCGATTTTGTAAGAAACGCAATTCCACTAACAAGACGACCTGTACAGGGGATGGAAGAGCTCATCAAACAATGCTTCATCAACGTGGAAGTCATTGGACCTCATGTTATGGCTGGTTATTATGACCTTATAGGGCCAAATGGTGAGATTGTTCTGCCAAGTATCTGGGAGAAGGTGGTGGAACCCGGCTGGCAGGTAACAATGCACATGTGGCCAGTGGAGCAGAGACAAGGAAACCCACCTCCAGATGGGTCAAGACCTCCGGCACCGACAAGAGACAAGAAAGGCCTCTTAGACATCCCGTCTCGTCCAGGGTTATCCAGCCTTGCAGGACCAACAAAGGACAAAGAAGGTCCGCCAGGCGGCCCGTCACTTGGGAACAATCTGGCTGGAACACGTTCAAAACGTGCGCAAGCCCAGAGAGATAATTCTGGAAAAGGTTCGAAAGACGCGAATATAAACGAGCAGCAAACATTGCCTCGAGTCGCTGGAGCAGCAGGATCGACAAAGGATAAAAGAAAGTCCGTCAGGGTACCCACCGGTGTCGGGTTTCTCGCTGGAAAACCACCCGGTTCACGCGCCACCCGTTCACGGCCCAACTGAAGATTCGAAACACCTTAAGTATTTGCCTCGTCGAGATCAGGCCCCATTTTTGAGGTTGGGGCTGCGCCGCAGGCGCAGCCGTAGCTAGCGCTTTTGATCAAGAAGTAGATGCAAGGGTTAGATGTATCGATTAAACCTTTTTAAGAAGAAGCTCTACAGAAATAACAAAACCTCAAAAATAAGGCCTGATATCAAGTTGTGATTTTTTGGCTTCGTTTTGTACATCCCCATACAAATTTTCGAGAATCTAACTTAAAAACTGGCAAATATAAATATAATAAAAACAAATAGAAATAATAAAAAAGGTTATTATATACAGCTTTAAAAAGGTTTCTAACCATATATATAAGTTTTCAATCGGGGTTAATTTAATGGAAAAAAAAAGAATTCTTACTTTGTACATCCTCTCTAACCGTAACGCCCTTATGGCTACGACGTAACAACTATAACCCGTACGGCCAAAACAATAACTGGACGGGCTTTTCCTATACTGAATTACCCTTAAAAGGTCCATAGCAGAATGTTGCGACCGGTAGTTGTTGCGTCGCAGCAAAAAGGGCGTTCCAGTTAATCAAATCCAGAACCTTTTTATGGCTGCGACGCAACAACCATAACCCGTACGGCCAAAAAAAGTAATTGGACGGGCTTTTCCCATATTAAATTATCTTTAAAAGGTCCATGGCAAAATGTTGCGACCGGTAATTATTACGTTGCAGCAAAAAAAGCGTTCCAGTTAATCAAGTCCGAAACCTTTTTATGGCTGCGATAACGCAACCACCGCGTATAATATGTTGCTATAAGCCTTCCAAGAGTAATTTAATATAAAAAAGGCCCGTCCTGTTATTTTTTTGCTCGTACGAATTATAGTTATTGCGTCGCAGGTATAAAAACGTTCCGGGTTTAACTAACTTTAACTTTTTTATAGTTACAACGTAAAAATTACAACCCGTACGGCCAAAAAAATTACTAAACGGGCTTTTTCCATATTAAATTACCCTTAAAAAATCTATGGTAAAATGTTGCAACCGGTATTTATTACGTCGTAATAAAAAAAGCGTTCTGGATTTAATTAATCTTAACCTTTTTATAGCTGCGATATAATAACGATAACTCGTACGGCCCAAAAAATTACTGGACGGCATTTCCCATATAATATATACTAAGAAAATCCGGTATATAATAATAAGATTAATAATTATGCTATCGCAGCCATAAGGGCATTCCGGACCGAATTAACCTTAACCCTTTTTATGGCTGCAACGTAATAACGATAACCCGTACGGCCTAAAAATTATTGGACAAGCATTTCTCATAAAATATATATTAAGGAAGTTCGGTATATAATAATAATATTAATAGTTATGCTATCGCAGCCATAAGTATATTCCGGACTAAATTAACCCTAATCTTTTTTATGGCTGCGACGTAATAACGACAACCCGTACGGCCGAAAAATTACTGGACGGGCTTTCCATATCCAATATATACCAAAAAAGGCCGGTACATAATGATACGGCCTGTAGTTGTGCTGTTGTAAGCATAAAAGCGTTGCGGTTGCCCTTTTTTCCGTAGCTAAATTTAGCTATAACGTGCCACACCACCGAACGGCACAAACCACCGAGCGGCGCACTTCTTGACAGTCCGCAACAATCAATCCAAATAACTCAACCACAACACCTTAAATCAACTCAAATCAATTAAATGCTTCTTTGCCAACTATATCTATAACTTCTCGACTAATGCACGCATTATATCAAGGCTTGTTACGGACGCCATATTGCCATTCCTTTCTGCCAACTTATATACGACCGACCAACTTTAGCAGCTGTTAGCAGCAATTCTTTGCCACAACCTTTCTGCTAGCTAAAAGACCTTATTCATCCTATATAGCAAGTATTCATCTTTCTGGGAAACGTTTGTTCTAATCGTATAATTGCGTAGGTTTCGAGTCATTACGAAATCAAGCCCGACACGCCCTGCCATACGCCCTGCCACACGCCCCGCGAGATGCCCCGCGAGCCGCCCCGCCCGGCCCCCCCGTACCCCCCAACGCGCTTCCAATACGCTCCCAAATACGTCCTATAACACGTTCTCCGCCATATATCTTTAACGTATTAAAGCCGAACAAGAAATGCTTACGTATTTGGGTTAAGGATTCGGTCGAAAATAGTTATCTAGTCGGTCGGCTTTAAGTCGTACGAAATGGGGGAAATATTAACTTGGAACGCGTTAGGCGCTGGTCGGTTAGGCCGGGTTGGCAGGAAGGAATAGCAATATGGCGTCCGCAACAAGCCTTGATATAATGCGTGCACTCGTCGAGAAGCTGTAGATACAGTTGGCAAAGAAGCATTCAATTAATTTGAGTTGATTTAAGGTGTTATGGTTGAGTTATTTAGATTGATTGTTACGGACTGTTAAGAAGTGCGCCGCTCGGTGGTTTGCGCCGTTCGGTGGTGTGGTACGTTATAAGCTGTAATTTTTATTTAAGAAAATTTAAAAAATTTCTGTACGCGTATTAGCTTATATTTAATGCATATATTCAGTTTCAAACTTAACGGGCTAAAATTAGTTGCATAATAAAGAAAAGATTAATAATTTTATGAAGAAATTGCAAAATAAAAGCGTTTTCGCGCAACTTGAACTTAGGTTTCGCTGGTTCGTTACGGGGATTTGGGATTTAATTGGTTAATTTTCAGCGTTATTAAGTAGTACTGAAATAACTTTGAAGAAAATCGAGAACGAGCCAGCGGGGCCTGAGCTAGCTGAGGTAAATAAGTATTAACACCTTTTTTAATAGTTATTTAAAGCTATGAAAAAAGCATCTTTCAAATAATAATTATACATTTTATTATAACCAACTATAAAATTCGAAAATTTCTATTTTATACTTTATTATAACCTACTACACTAGCTCGCGAGCCCTTTTTTAGCACCTCGCAACAACAAATTCAAATTAATTAACTATAACATATTAAATTAATTTAAACCAATCGGGATATTTTTTTTCCCCCGCTAGACGTATCTACAACATTTCCACAAATACGCGCATTATATCCGGGCTTGCTGCAAACGCTACACTTCCGTTTTTTTCATTTTAAATCTTTTATAACGATTACTTACAACCGATATTAATTGTACATTTTACTATCTCGTTCTTCTTAGGTTAAAAAAATCTTGTCCTTTCTGTATAATAAATATTTTTTCCTCTTTGAAAACGTTTATTTTAGTTCTTCGATGTTTGCTTAAAATATAGTTCGTTTCGCGCAATTAGGCGGTTTCCCCCGCCTCCAACAAAAAAAAAAAAAAGCAACTACGTACAACAATAATAAATTGCTCCGAATTAAAAAATAACCCATTTAATTATCCTTGTCGGCGAGCTATCCTGATAATTTCTAATCTTTTTTTTAATAAGTAACGTCTTTATATTATACTTTATTAATATTTTCAAAGACCTTCGATGTTATAACTAAAAGGACTTGGCATGAAAAGAGACGGTCGGAAAATATAGGACACATCTCCGATATAGATCTCGAATCACGTAACTGGCTTAAAAGTCTTAAAGTGCTTAACGCTTTAAGCCTTTTAAACCTATAGAACGACTTAAAGAGCTTAACGAGTTTAAAGATTTAAGCCACTTAAGTACCTTAAACCTAAATTAAGATATATACGTTCGCTATTTTCTATAGTTTAAATAGTATTAGCTTGTAATAACAATTAGTTACTGAATTGGAACGAGAAGACTTAGTTCCAATCACAGCATCTTTGGAGACGGTGTCATAATAGAATAGCCGAGTAAAGCGGTAATAAAGGCAAACGCAAAACTGTATTTAGGTAGTGTTGAACCAAACTTCAAAATACACATAAGTGCGGAAGGTGATGAACATGTCTCCGGAGTTGCGCCTGGCGAAAAGTGCTCCTAGAAATATATATATGAAGCTGATTAATTGATCAAATAAGCTATGTCCCCTAACCCGGTACCTCGCATCATTTCAAGCTTACTTTCTCGAAATAAGATTATTTTTAATCTATTTTAAAAACAAAAACAAAAGCATAACGTAACAAACCTTTAACGCTATAAACCTTATATAAAACCTATTAATCAATCTAATTAACGCTTACGCGGTTTATTCTTTATTATCCTTAATTTAGGATTTCGTCCTCGACGTTTAGCAAGATTTTTCCTTTACTTAACTCTTTCTTACTCCTTTTAAGCTTTATTCTTCGGTTTTCTCGCATTAATTAAAAACTTATACTTAGCTTAGCCTGGCTATTTTTATAGGAAGTATGATTTAAGTTTCTACCTTATATTTTCGAATATATTTCCTACCTACTTATATAATATAACATATTAACCTTATACTATTATTATTACTTGCTAACTACTAATCTTCGGTCGGAGTTTGTACTTATTTCGAATGGTGGTCTCGTTAATATTAAATTAGGATATATAGCTTTAAATCTCGATAAGACAATCTAAATTCATAAAGGAAAAAGTATTAATATTGGAAATAATCGTACAAATAATTAACGAAACTAATTAAAACATTGCTTTAATTAACGTCGTTTACCATAAAATAGTCGGGCAGATTAATTAAAGTTAGCTTATCGTTATTTTTTTTTAGCTAGTAAAAACGAGAAGTTTTCAGGTTATTTTTCTACGTTTCTTTCAACGTTCTCCTTTTTTTGTTTCAGGCCTAGATATCTTTTAATTATATCGGTAATATTATTCTTTATTCGATACTTGCCACATCTTATCCTATCAATTATAATTTTGTTTCCCCATTTTGCAAAGGTACGGTAAATAATATAAAAAATATAAGCAACCCATAATTCGTAAAGATAATATCTAGTTTAAGTAGGTATTTTAACGATTATTATTCAGACAGGCGGATTATTAAATCCTAATTTCTCTTACGCGTTTTACTACAGCTGGAATAACAATTAGGTACGATTAAGAGTAATATAAATGTCGAATATTAATACTAAACGCTTTAATCGGATATGTAATATATTAATCTAATATTTCATAAAACGTTTATCCGATAAAATTTTGGTTTGGGCGATAAATTATATATATTTTGGGTTATCGCCATTAATTACCTTTTAAGGTTTACGAAGGATTAATCTGGACTTGCTATATAAGATTATTCGTTCAGCTTTTGGAATAACGGCGATAATTTTTAAAGATACGTTCTGGCCGATTATTTAGATAAAAATAATAACATTTTCGGAACGTAAGTAAGTTTTATTTTAAACGATTATAAAAATTTGTTACAAATATTTAATTATTTCGTTACTTTAATATTTTATTAATTAATATAGTAGCAGGTTAATGTTTTTTATAAATGCTAACCGTTTATATTTGGTAAGTTTTAGAGATAAACCGATTAAAACGAATTTAAGGCATAAATGTTTTTACGGGATTAAAAGTAGAATTATTTTTATGCATTTTTTTAAGGAATTGTACCATATCATCTTTTTTCTATACAAATATATTAACTAACAGTGTAAGCTTTTCAAAATTCGGGGTATCTAACTTTTAAAGCTTTCGCCTTTACCTTATATAATACGCTTTTTAAACGACGATATAATAACTAAAGATATACTAATTAATATATTTAAATATAATATTAGGTAACTTGAGGATAATAAAGGTAAATAAGAATAATATATAATACATATATATATATATATAGGTATAACTTGCCACACCAACGAGCTGCACACCTTTTGGCACTTCCCAGCAATGTACCCAAATAACTCAACCAGAACACCTCAAATCAACTTAAATCAATCGGATGCTTCTTTGCTAACTGTGTCTACAGCTTCTCGACGAGTGCACGCATTATATCAAGGCTTGTTGCGGACGCCGTATTGCCATTTCTTCCTCCTAACCTATATGCGACCGATTACCTTTAGCAGCTGTTAGCAGCAATTCTTTGCCACGATCTCTCTACTGGCTAAAAGAACTTATTCATCCTATAAAGCAAGTATTCCTCTTTCCAAAAAACGTTTGTTTTACTTATTCAATTACGTAATATCGAGTTGTTGCAAAATTAACACCGATACGTCCTGCAACGCGTTCTACGACACGTCCTGCAATGCGTTCTACGACACGCTCTACAACACCCTAATACGCCCCGCAATTCGTCCCGCAATCCGTCCCGCGACGCGCTTTCAAATGCGCTCTCCAACACGTTCCCAGACGTATATACCCCCAACGTATCGCATGCGGATAAAAAGGCTTGCATGTTTAGATACAGTACTCGATGGATAATAGGTTTCCTGTCGGTTGGCTTCCATTCGTACGAAATAGGGGTAATATTAGCTTGAAGGCGTAGAAATCTAATCGGTCGCATACAGGTTGGCAGAAAAAAATGTCAATACGGCGTCCGCAACAAGCCTTGATATAATGCGTGCACTCGTCGAGAAGCTGTAGACACAGTTAGCAAAGAAGCATTCGATTGATTTAAGTTGATTTGAGGTGTTCTGGTTGAGTTACTTGGGTGCATTGCTGGGAAGTGCCAAAAAGTGTGCAGCTCGTTGGTGTGTACAGCTCGTTGGTGTAGTACGTTATTAATATGGTATAAATGCTTTACAAATACTAAGGTATAATTATTATATAGATACAGAAATTCGCTTAAATTTGTTAATAACTTATACGTTTAACTAATCTAATATATATAAAGCTAATATACCGAATTTTAGCAGATAAAACATATATACCGAGGAAATCCTAAAAGATTTTATACGAAGTTATATAGAAAGATGCCGTCGTCGTCGCTTTCTTTAATTAAATATATGCATTCGTTTTCGTACCCATACTTCTTTTGCAACTTTTCTGCAATACCATTCCAACTTTTCTCTTTAGGCCCAGTACATACCTAAATATATACTCAATTATTTTCGTTGCATTAATTAACACTATTATAAGTTCTCGTTAACTATCAAATCTATGTAATTTCCAAGCTTTTCGCGGAAATACAAACCCAGGTAATTTTGTCCGTCTTATAAAAAAAATCGTCCATTAAAAAAATCCGGTCCAAGTAACAAGCTTTTAAATTTTAGTACCAAGAAACCTATCGATTCCAAGATCTAAGTAAATATCGATAAATTAATCTAAATCTTTAATCAACGTCGTAGAATCTTAACAATATTAAATTCGTCCATATTCTTTAAGCTATCAACCAGTCGTATTGATAAGCTTTTAAGTAATATTCGGAATTCAAAACTTTTATACAATCCTGATAACGTTCGCAAATTACAGAACCCAATATATTAATAAACACCTATTCTTAACCTTACCCTTACCTTCCAATACAAATTTTGCAGTATAAGCCCTAATTAAAACGCTTTATTATTAAATATACCGATTATAAATAATCTATTACTTCTAAACCCTTAGCCAGTTCGATATATACTGCCATTAACAAAAATAACTAAAATACCTTTAAAGCTTAATCCGATCCTCAATATTATTAAACAAATAATCGGTGGTCGACGATCAGTATCGGTTATCCCTGTTCCAATTAACATACCGATACCCCGTAACAATTTTATCGCGAGGCTTTTATTAACGGCTTCGATAATTATATTACATCCGGTACGTCTTCGTATTATTAATCGGATTCCTAGGCCATATACTAACATTAAAACGTTACGTCTTCGCCGCATTTATCTTAATAATGCTTAAAACGTAACGTTTCACACAAGCACGCGCAACACTTTTTGACACCCGTCTGCTCTAGACTTAATCTACTCAACTACAACACATCAAATTGATTCCAATCAATCGTATTCTCTTTCGCTAACCGTATCTACAGCTTCTGGGCAAATGCACGCATTATATCAAAGCATATTGCGGACGCCATATTGCCATTTCTTTCTGCTAACCCGCGTAACCGATTAACTTCAGCAACTATTAGCAGCAATTCCTTGCCACAACCTCTCTGCTGGCTAAAAGACCCTGTTTATCCTATATAGCAAGTATTCCTCTTTCTGGGAAACGTCTGTTTTAATCGTATAATTACGTAGGTCTCGAGTTATAGCAAAATCAAGTCCGACACGCCCTGCCATACACCCCGCGAGACGCCCCGCGAGACGCCCCGCACGGACCCCCTATGCCTCCCAACGCGCTCCTAACGCTTTCCCAACGCATTCTATAACACGTTCTCCGACGTATATCTTTAACGTATTAAAGCCGGACAAAAAATGCTTGCGTATTTGGGTTAAGGATTCGGTCGAGAATAGTTATCTAGTCGGTTGGCTTTGGGTCGTACGAAATGGGAGAAATATTAACTTGGACGCGTTAGGCGCTGATTGGTTGGGCCGGGTTGGCAGAAAGGAATGGCAATATAACGTCCGCAACAAGCCTTGATATAATACGTGCACTTGCCTAAAAGCTATAGATACGGTTAGCGAAAGAGAATACGATTGATGGGAGTTAATTTGATGTGTTGTGGTTGAGTAGATTGAGTCTAGAGCAGATGGGTGTCAAAAAGTGTTGCGCGTGCTTGTGTGGGACGTTAACTAACAACGTTTTCTTGCTAACCTTGCACGAAATAATATATAAGTTATCTAACGTATTATACCTTATCAACGCCCAGAAAATATTTACGGATGTTACTTCCGGTATATCCGTAATAAAATCCATAATTATCGTATAATACGGTAATTTAACCGTTAGCAAAAATAATAATTCCCTTAATAACTTACTTCGATCCGTTTGGTTTTTTAGGCAAACCGTATAAAAGTTAAAATATTTCGATATTTTAAAGTATTTTTTTACGAAATAAATATTACGTAAATCCTTTATTATGCAATTCCTGCCGAAATAATATTTCTTATTATATATAAGCTTTAAAACGTCCTAAACGTAAATATATAAAATACATAACCCTTTATAAACGTCTAACCCGACGTAATAAAAAAAGTTATCTTATAACTTAAATAATTAGTACAATTATTTCTTAAGTTCGCCAGCTTTTATTTCCTGCACTATAACGTATACGTACTTATACCGGTAATTTATTACGTATTTTTCGATAATACGAACCTTAAACTTATTACTAAGGACGAGAGTAATTTAAAAGGTTTTATCTTTTTCCGCTAAAAAATACCAAACATTAACATCGTCCTATATATCGTTTAGCTGGTTAAATTTGTTTCGTTCAGTTACTTTTTAATCCAAGACTACTGTCGGCAAGCATAATAACGTATTTAATACCACTTTAAGCTTTTTTAAAATATGGTATATCCTTAACTAAAATTACAACAAAAAATTAACTGCAATAATTAACCTAAAGTTAGCTTTATTAAGGTTCATAATAATTAAAAACGTATAAGTAACGATTTCTTTTATAAAAACATAATCGGTAAAAACGTTAACCGGAAATCGGTTAAATTAAATAAGCTTTCTGAACTTTCTGTATCCCTATATTAAAACGGCCATTTCTTCTTTTATAAATCCGTACTTTTTCTCCGCGTTAAAAATTAATTTGGACATAAAGAAAATAAGCTTAACTTCGGTTTTAAGTATATCCTTACCGGGAATAATGTAACTGTCCTATTCGCCAGCTAGTTGGAAAATTATAATGCTATAACGTCTCACACAAGCGAGCGAGCCGTTTTTTGGCACCTTGCAACAACAAATTCAAATAACTTAACAACAACACATCGCATTGATTCAAATCAATCGGATTCTTCTTCGCTAGACGTATCTACAACTTCTACACAAGTACGCGCATTATGTCCAGGCTTGCCGCAAACGCCACACTTCCGTTCCTTGGTCTTAACCCTCTTACGACGACCTCTTTCAGCTGCTGTTGGCTGCATTTTTTCATCACTTCCTTCTTTTTAAGCCAGAAAAGCTTATCTCTTTTGTATAGTAAATATTTCTCCTTTTTAAAAACGTTTATTTTTAATCTTACGACGTTTGCTTAAAATATAATTCGTTTTACGTAATTAAGCAACTTTTCTCAAAAAAAAAATATTTTCGTACAAAATTAATAAATAACTTTTAATCAAAAGATAAACTTATTTAGCTATTTTAATTAACGAAACATCTTATTAATTTCTAATTTTTTTTTGCAAATAACGCGATTGCCGCGTTACTTTCTTAATATTTCTAAAGGTTTTCGTAGGCAGAAAACGAATAAAACCGGCGGAAGTTAACGGGGAAACGGTCGGCGTAGGCACAACTAAAGGAACCTCCAATTCGGAAAAAACGTTATTGGGATTAAATAAAACAAAGCCAGCTTTCGCAAATCCAGATTTGATATTATCGGACGTCATGGCAACTTGGAACGCGTCGTAAAAGCCGGCGAGAAAATCTTCTTTGGCAATATAAATATAATGGCGTCGCATTAAGTCTTCGATATACCGCAAATAAACGCATTTTAAAACAAAAAAACAAAATATATCAAAAGGTTAAAAACGATGCGAAAAATACGCGGGTATACAAAACGTAATAATATTATTATTAACGCAATACTTTTTAAATTTTATTAAATAGTAACTTTCGTAGCCGTCGAAGATAAGGAAACGTTTCGAACCTTTCGTACGCGTCCGAATATGTTTGTCAAAATACTGGATCCATTCGAAACCTAATTTATTTATTATCTAACCATTATCACTTAATACGATTTTTTAATCGGCTGCTAGCAATAAGTTATCGCAGTACTAAAACCCAAAATAATTTTTCCCCGCCATAATAACAAATAACGATACAGCCCAACTTTAGGAATTAACAGCCTAAATAATTATAACCTATTCTTTATTCCCTTATTACGTTTATTTAAATTTTCCACGTCTTTCGGCATTAGTAATTACCATACCTATTGCTATAAAAAGCCTTATTAAAAATTTAATCTCGTCGAAGTTGTAAATATCCTTTTCTACAATAACGTACTTCGCAATTATAGCCCGAACAAGCTCGAACCATTTGCAGAATATCTTTGGATTCTCGCATAAAACCCGTTAATAATCGATCTTCCGATTTAAACGCGTCTAAAGTTTTTTTTGCCGTCTAACAAAGTTCGACGCCCAGTTAATTCTAACGTATTCTGCAACGCATTAAGCTAGCAGTATATTAGCCATATTTTTAACATACTAAAGCCGGACAGGAAACGCTCGCGTATCTAGGTTAAGGATTTTTTCAACAATTAATTTCTTTTCGGTCGGCGTCAGCTTTCGCAAATTGGGGGCATTGTCGGTTCGGGCGCATCGACCATGGTATCGGGCTTTCAAAGTAGATTCGGGAACTTTATATATAAAATGCAACTTTTTAAAAGAAAGTTTCGGATCTCTTTTTCTAGCCTGGATGGCTAAGTTCATTCTAGCTTCTTTTGCAAGACGTTCCATATTGTTGGCGTTGAGAAATTCATGATCAAAGTTGGAAGGTTGGAAAGTTGAGAAACTTGGCTCGCTCGCTTGTGTGGCTCGCTCGCTTGTGTGGGACGTTAAACCTTTTTATAAACGTTTACCTTAAAAAAAATTATCTTTCTGGTAATAATACGTAACGTATTAAATATACAAGTCATATTAAAGCTAATCCCATACCTTCTTTTTTTCGTCCGTCGGTACGAATTCGATCTTGGAAATATATATTTATTTTACTTACTTCGATACTTTAATAAATAAAATTCCTAACTTTTTAAGTTTCGCCAGCAGTTCTGTTTTTCGTTGCTTAAAAAATGCTGCTTTAACGCCATACCACGCAATTTCTTTACGCAACCAGGTTGCCATACCTAAATAAGTTTCCAACACGTTAAACGTATTAAAAAAAGCAAACTTTTTAAACGCGTTTATACGGTTATCAATCTTGGAAATTCCGTTTCCATTAACGTTATAACTTAACAAGCGGACTGTTAAAAAACCAACGAAGAACTTTTCCGCGCTAATCTAAACCCGCGTCTTATTAAGTATGTCCAATATAATACGTAAATATTCTATATATTTTTCGGTATTAATGCTAAAAACGATAATATCGTTAATATATGCACCTACAAAATGCCTATATGCAAAAAATAGCTTATCTATAAACCGTTAAGCAAAAGCAAAGGCGTTACAAAAGCTTATTAAAACTACGTTAAACTTTTCCAGTTCTCAGAAATTAATAACTACTATGCGGTTCCGGTACTCCGTTCGTATTAGCAGCTAAAAGTAAAAGTTGAATACATCGAATAAATTAAATTATATTTTGCCAACTATATTATTTATAATATTATCTTAATCGGGTAATAACTTAGCGTTAAAAACGGCTATCTTATTAAGCGGTTTAAGGTCGGCTATTAGGCGCCCTTTTTTATATTTAATATCTAATTTCCTCTATACGACGAAAATTAAAATTATTACAGCAATAAGTTCGTCTTAAAAAAATATCTTCCTTTTTTTATGCAGGTCGTCGTATTTTTTGTTAAAGATTTAGCGATTTTTAAAGCTTATCGGGTACATCTTAACCGGTTTAAATTATTTCTGCTATCCGTCGACAAGGTTGATACGTATCTTATATTTTTCGGGCATTAATATTATACTTTTATCCCGAAAAACGTTATAGCTATCGATCAGGTAACGTATTTTATCGCTAATCACCGGGTCGTTATTTGCAATAGCCGTACCGTCTTTAGATTTAATAAACAGAACGTCCGTTAACTTCGTTATACTATATAACGGGATATAAAAGTCGGCGCTTGGGCGTTCGTCCGTCTTTGCGCTTTTTATACTTTTCATAACGGGAACATAAACCTTTTCGACCATATTAACGTATTTCTTTCGGGTTAAACCGGCCTTCTAATATTATTTAATATCGTATTAATTAATTAACTAATCTTTCTTATTACCTGCATAGTTATATATAGTACTAATTTTTTCGTTCTTTTTAATTATTAAAAGTTAAGCCTTAATATTATAAAGGATAACTTTTTTTAGGCTAAACTTATTAAAAATAAAATTAAACGCCTTCGGATAGTTCGTTATTACGTATACCGGTTAAATTATCCGATTTCTTTTATCCGTTAACTTGGATAAATCGACGTAATCTACGTTAAAAACCTTATAATTATCGCAAGAATAACTATTATATAAGTAACTATAACCTTTCGCCGTATTAGCTTTAAAGTTACTATTTTAACGGTTTCTCCTTTTACCTTTATGTTAAAAACTAATCGGAAAATATAATTTCTTTTAACGAAATCGATTTTAACTTTATGCTGAATTAAAAATTCGGTACCTAATAACATCTTTAGCCTAAAGCCATCGATTACGTTTACTTTAATTACAAAATAACCGTTAATCCATATATCCTTAACTTAGCCTTTTATATAAAAGTCGAATTTTACTTAAATATTAATAAAAATTCGCAAGTTAACGCTTTTAACCTAAATAAGGATATATTTATAAAACTTCGGATTTTTGGCTTACGAAGTTACCCATTTTCGGTCGACGAAAATCGACGAACTTCCCGTATCCATATAAACGTCCATAGGTTGCGTATTAATGTTAACCTTGACGCCTACCTTTAAATATAACGTTTTTCGTTATATATAATTTCTTAATACCGGATTCGAGTTAGCTTTAATTATTTACTTATTATTCAAAACAAAATATATTATCCCGTTAACGTTAGCAATTTTTAAAGCGGGCTTCGAAAAATTTACCGCTCGTATAATCTTTAATACTGCTTATCCTTTAAATATACATCCTTTTTATGTATAGCCGACAAAAAGGTTAACCGTACCGTATTACGTATCGTATCGTTAGCATAAATAACTCGGTTTTTTATCGGTATCTTTAATAATTAACGTTTTATCGAGTTTTTCGGGATATACGAAATACGTATTATCGATGACGTTATCCTCGATATATACCTAACTTTCCTTATAATTAAGTTTTAATTAAATTTCGTTTTCGCTAAAATAATGGTAACCGTTAACCTGTAAAATAAATTAATAATCTTTAACGTCTTTTTCGTATTTTTATACGGTTTTCTCGTTGATAAATACATAAGTTTTATCTTAACATCGGGTGTTTTAACCGAACTTTCGGTACCGTCTAAAACGGCGTTAATAACTTTCGCAATCCGGGTAATTCGAACTTTTTTACATTCGGGATGTTAACCAAAACGCGATTTTTCGCGTCGTCATTCCTATTCTCGGCGGTTTCCGGAATAACTATAAAAATTCGAATTAAAAGGACAAAATCCGGGTATTATTCGATTACGTTATAGCGATTTTTAATGTTGGAACCGGCAGATATTGCTATTATTATTCGTTTAATAAGCCGTATTATTTAAATTATTTATATTATTATATAAATCTCCTTATAAAGCAAAAATTGGTTTTGGTAAGTCGTTTAATTTTATTTCCTTAACCTTGGCTTTGTCGTCGACCTTGTCCAGATACGCCGTAATATTATTCATTCTTTTTGGTCGAAGGCATAATACCTAAAAAGCTCGGTGCAAATTTTAATATAGACAAGTAAGTAATTAAAAGTCGGTTAAATTATTCCATAATTTGGCGTACTTAAATAATTTCATAAGGTAAGCTTTAATCGGTTTTCATTACTTATTATCTTTAAAGGTATACCGGTTTTTAGTTAACCATTCCTGGACTTTCTTTAGCTTAATCCCGAACTATTTTAACATAACGTCCAAGAAAATCGTTAGCCTTAACCGAAAGTAATTTTTATTAAGCTCGGAAAATTATTATTCTTACCAGGCCAATACGTTACCACGAAATAAGGTCTAAACTTTTCTAAAAATAGCGGATTTTCGGTTATTTATATCGGCCCATTTTCCATCTTCTTAGCTTACAGGTATATATTACAATAATATACTTACTTTTAGTTATAGAAAATAACTTAACCGTTATGCTTAACTTTTTCGGCGTCTGGCCAAATTAATTTAATATTTATTACGCGGAACTGGTATAACTTTATATTTCTCCTAATTAAGGTTTAGTTACGCGTAACGAACGCTACGCCTTAATTAATGGGAAACTTTTTTACTTCCTTAAATAAAAAAACTAAAGTTCGCATTATACTATCGTCCCTGTTTAAAAGTTCGGACAGGTTTAAAAAACCGTTTTAATTTACGTCTTAAGCTGATAAGCCGGGATTTCTTAACGGAAAGGTTAATATACCTTTTTACTTAAAAATTATTCTAACCGGGATATGTTTTAAGGTTTGGAATTTTTAAAAGTTTAACTTATTTATCAGTATAAATATTAATTTCGTTAAAATTTCATGGAAGTTTAACTACCCCCGTTTTTCTGTTAGCTATATAAGTACTAACTTTGTTAACGATATAAATTAATTCTGTCGGATTTTTTAAAGAGTTCGACTGCTTAAGTATCTTTTTTTAAAAAAGGAAATTATCGAACTTGTCGTTTTTTCCGCAGAAAGATTTAAAATATATATAAATAATTTTAAACTGCTAGTCGAATAACTTATTAATTTCCTCCTAATACATTGGAAAAATTGTCAAATATAATACGTTAATAATTATTATACCGTAAAGGTTATTAAGAATAACGTTAAAATAAGTTCTTTGTTTAAAGAACTCGATGGTTTTTTGATATTTTCGTAAAAGGTACCGATTATCAAGATATTTGATGATAAAAGCATATATTTTTCGTATGCTTTCGAACTTCTCTTTTGCCGGTATGGGTATGTTTATCAAATTTGACGTTAGGTATTATTTTTATTTCGTACTTTTTTTCGTATGTTTCCTTTTTAATGGGTGGAAATAATAGAATAATAAGGAAATTAGTTTTTGATTCGGGTAATGGGCATTACTTGTTAAGAGTTACTTAGGTAATAATAGAGATAATAAAATAATAGTAAAATATTACAGCTGTTAACTTGAAATTTTTTACGTGTTACGAGTAGCCTTATGTAAGATACGTATAACGGTGTAAAGGTGTAAAAGTTTGGGTTCCGTATATTATCGAAGATTACGTGGGGACATGTAGGTATATATGTACGAGGATCCGGCGGGTATGCCCGGACCCTTGTAATCTCTAATAGTCCCGGTAAGTTTTTTTTGCTAAAGCAGTAATAACTTCCTTAATATATATAATACCTTTTTAAGTAAAAGAATTTTCTTATGATGCGAATATCTTAAAGGTGTTTTTATATATACTTTATAAGGTAGGTTAACGTTAACGAAAGCGTTTACCGTGTTATATTACTTAAGCTTTAGGTCGAATTTAGCCGCGATAACAATTAACGTTTTAAACGATTTCCTAGTTAAAGTGAATACGTATATATTATTATAGGCGTTTTAAAGCTGTTAATCGTCCCGTACGACGAAACGTACCTTATATTTTTACAACCAGCTATATTTGTCGAACTTGTAAATATATACCTGTATATATCCTAGAACCTATTTCCCTTTAGCAAAAAACTGATTATTAACTTTCTAGGATTACATCTTTTTATAACTTTATAGGTGGGCCTTTTCGGTCTTAGGAAATAACTTCTTTAACAGGTATATATTTAGCTTTTTATAGCCTTGCGGCGGTAGCGGTAAATCGCGTTTGTATACCTGGTTTTGCAATTTAGGGACTCTATATATTTTCGTATCGAAACGTTTCCAATTGAGGTAACGCGTATTTCAAGTAATTAACTTCTTTAAACTTTTGCAGTTTACCGGCCGATTATCGGTTGTATTAATAAAATAACTTAATTGTTTTGCATTAAACGCGCTTTTTTATACTTTATAATCGTACCGATAACTATCCTTTCGACTCGGAACGTACGGAAAGCTTACGTTTACAACCCGTAAATACCTTCTTTTTTACCAATACTTTAGGTTAAACAGAACGATAAAAACTTGAGGTTACCTTTATAACTTTCGTTAACGTATTAATTATAATAATTATTAAAGCAAACGCTAGTAAAGGTAATACGTCAAAGGACGGAAGTAGTTCAAATATAGCGGTCGTATAAAGGTGATTAATTTTATGCGAATAAGTTTATTTTTTCTTATTCCGTACGTTTTGTACGCCTGTACCATTTTGGAATTACTCTTTTTGTTTAACTAGTAGCTAAAATGTTCCGTTTAGGTTTTCATCTTCTTTTTGTATTTATATATTTGGATAGCTTAGGTTCTGGTTAGGTAGTTTTACCTGTTGTAGTAGTTTTTGTAGCTTTTTTTCTATAACGTATAAAAGGACGTTTTTTAAATCTTTAATATTACCTAAAAAGGTGGTTTTTTCGTTAAATTATACGTTTCGAATAGCGATAACCTTATTAATTAATAGGTTCCAGATTTCGTAAATGTTCGTGAATCGGTAACCGACGAAAAACTTAATCCATGCCTTGGGGTTCAGCTTTTAAAGTTTCTGTTCTCTCTTTATAGCGGCAGCTGTCATAACATAGGCTATATAGCTATATAGTCGCAAATGGACTTATTAAGGCTTTCGATTAAGTATTACAACGCCGTTTTTATACGTTAGGTAAATATAATAGATCTCTTATAGACTTTGCTAAAAAAGTACGTATATAGGAGTACGGTTATATAAATATATTGCTGCTTTAAAGATGTATACGCTTAAAAACGAAAGTAACTTAACGCTATTTCGCATCATAATCGTTTTTCCCTTAATTATACCTTTTAAGGGTTTTGTACCCCCGTTTTAGGCCTGGGTATGCAGTGCTAAAGGCTTAAATCTAATACTGAAGAAAGGCGATTAAAGCATATTTCGAAGCTAGTAATCTTTTAAGATTTCGCTATCGTATTCGAATACCTAAAGAAAAACCTTATCCTGGTTCTTTAAAACTCCTAGGAAATATCGGAACGCTATAATTAATATATCTTATTTTCGGTTCTTCAAGTAAATATCCCAAATATATTTTAAATACGTATCGGTAACAAATATAACGTATCTATATTCTTTAAGGTCCTTTTCGAAATCTGTAAAATTAATAACGATTCGTTATTTTAATCGGAAGGCTTTTTCTTTTGGCTCGCGGCATATTTGCTTTTTGGCTTTCGCTTTGTTATATGCTTAACATTCGACTATTGTAAAACCCTTTAAGCGAACTCCTCTTATATAAAATTGCAACTGGGCGATTACTTTGGGCCTTAAATATCCTAATTTTAGGTGCTATATCGTATTGTTACCGATTTACGGGGGTCTTGTTATATATAAATTAACGTTTCGTCTATAAGCTGCGAAAATTATATAGTGAATTGGGACGGGGAGACCCAGGCCTGACCAGAGCATTTTTAATAAGCGTGTTATGATAGAATAGCCGAGTACAGCGGTGATGAAGGCAAACGCAAAATTGTATTTGGGTGGTGTTGAACCAGGCTTTAAAATAGACATAAGTATATGAGATGAATGGGCGATAATAAACATGTTTCGGGGTTGCGCCCGGCGAAAAGAGGTCCCAGAAATATACATATGCAGCTGATTAATTGATTAGCTAAGCCATACCCCCTGGCCCTGTACTCTGTACCATTTCAAACTTTTTTTTCGAAATAAAATTATTCTTAATTCATTTTGAAAAACAAAAATAGAAACATAACGCAATAAACTTCCAACGCTATGAACTATACATAAATCCTATTAATTAATCTAATTAACGTTTAGGCGGCTTATTCTTTATCATCCTTAACTTAGGACTTCGTTTTCGACGTTTGGCTAAATTCTTTTTTTACTTGGCCCTTTTCTGCTTTTTTAAGCTTTATCTTTTGGTTTTTTATATTGATTATTACTTTATAGTCAGTCCAGTCTAGCTATCCTTGTAGGGAGTATGGTTTAAGCCTTTACCTTATATTTTCGAATGTATTTTTTATTTATTTGTAAGGCGTAACATATTAACCTTATGCCATTGCCGTTGGTTACTGATTACTAACCTTCAGTCGGAGCTTGTATTTTATTTCGAATGGTAATTTCGTAGGTGTTAAATTAGGACGTATAGCTTTAAATGCTGATAGGTCAGTCTGGATTAATAAGAGAAAGTGTGTTAATATCGGAAATAGTCGTACGAATAATTAATAAAACTAATTAGGACGTTACTTTAGTTAACGTCGTTTACCATAAAATAGTCGGGCTGATTAATTAAAATCTGGTCTATGATTATTCTTTTCAACTAATAAAAACGGGGGGTTTTTAGGCTATGTTTTTTACGTTTTTTTAACGTTCTTCTTTTCGTGTTTTAGGCTAAGGAATCCTTTAATTATGTCGGTAATGTTGTTCTTTATTTAATATTCGCCAAATCTTATTCTATCAGTTATAAATTTGTTTTCCCATTTTACAGGATTGCGGCAGATGATATAGAAAATATAAGCAACTTACAGTCTGCAAATATAATATTTAGCTTAGATAAGCATTTTAACGATCATTATTCGGGTAGGCGGATTATTAAGTCCTAGTTTTCCTTACGCCTTTCGGTACAGCTGGAATAATAACTGGGTACGATTAAAGATAGCATAAATATCGAATATTAACACCAAACGCTTTAATCGAACGTATAACATATTAATTTAGTATACTATTAAACCCTAATCCGTTAGGATTGTAGTTTGGGCGATAAACTATACATATTTCGGGTTACCGATACTAATCGCTTTTAAAGCTTTATTAAAGGTTGGCCTAGACTTGCTATATAAAATTATTTGTCTAGCTTTTGAAATTACGGCGATAACTTTTGAAGGTATCTTCTAGCCGGTTATTTGGATAAAAGCAGTAACATTTTCGGAGCGTAGGTAAGTTTTATCTTAAACGATTATAAAGGTTTGCTACAAATATCCAGCTATTTCGTTACTTTAATATTTTGTTAACTAATATAGTAACGGGTTAATGTTTTTCCATATACGCTAACCGTTTATATCCCGGGAATATATAAATATAAACTGATTAAAACAAATTTAAAGCGTAACTTTTTTTACGGGATTAGGGGTAAAACTAATATTATATATTGTTCTAAAAAATTATACTATATCACCGTTTTCCTATATAGGTATATTATGTTACAAGAATAGGGGTTCTTGTTTGAAAGAGGTCAAGTCCTTGGAGGTTAGCGCGGATGCGGCTGAACCTCGGACCAAAAGGAGGCTTGGCCCCCGAGGTGATCTAGTTGATCTAAGTGATCTGCTAGATTACTTAGATTACATAGATCCGCGACATACTTATTATGGAAGGTTGGATATATAATGGATAAATCCTTATGTAAATAGTACCTACTTAGTTTTGCTTTTTAGCTATTAATCTAAGCCTTCAGTTAAAGGTATTATTCTCCGATTAAGGGAAAAGTCCGCAAACCTCTTTAACGAACAAACTATTAAATCATTCTTCGTACTATTGTTACCTGCAAATCAAGACTCCCCCTTTCGGATACTGCTTATGCCTCCAGGTGGATGCATAACAGGTTCGTTACATTTTGATAGCTCCTTGATCAATAGCCGACGGGTAGTTTAAGGCCCAGTTGGGCAAAAGCTTTCCTAAACGCGGTAAAGACGATATCATAGGATGATATTCAGAAAACAAACAACATATTCGATTACCGTTACTAGTTAGTAAGGAATCAGTAACCAGATTAAACGATTTATTACTTATTGAAGAAATCTTCTCCTTAATTAACAACATGGCACCTTTTTTTACCCGATCTTAAGGAGGATCTTCCTTTCAGCCCCTATAACAACCTGCCCCAGCAAAAGATACCATAGAAGTTCATGGATCTAAGGCGGAGGAAAAGGAAAGAGACCAACCGGTAAAATAGAAAGGCAAAGAAAGAGAACTTACCATTGACGAGAAATTAAACATCCTCGTAAAAAAAGTTAGGACCCTGAAAGACGAAAACGCCAGACTTGTTCGACAACAAAGATCTTCGACCTTGCCCCTGTTTGGAGCAAACAAGATTCGCGAAAGCACAGTTCCCCTTTCCAGTTACCATGAAATGCCGGAAGTTAAGGGCTATAAGCCAACCCTTTTAAAGCCCTATGATAAAACCATAGACGTAAAAGGATTCCTGGTTCAGGCCAGATTTTACTTCAAGTTTTACGAAAATTCTTTAACGGAGGATTACCAAAAGGTAATGGCTATTTTTCAGCTGCTTGCTGGAAAAGTTCTTTTATGGTTTGAACTTATTATAAATAATTACCTTATAAATTATTTTAACTAATTTTCCGACCTAATTAATTATATTTTCGGTAATTACGAATATTTTAAAGAAAAAATACGAGCTTTATTTGGAAATTCCGATAAAGAACAGCATACGGTTAAATAATTATATCTTTTTTAGTAAACCAAGTTAGCAGCCGAATATGCGACTAAGTTTAATCGCCTTATTTTAATTTCCAATCTTCCGGAAAGCGTATTGTTTTATCCCTTTTATAATGGCTTAAGATTACAGGTTAAAGACGAAATGTATAAAGTACCCAAGATTGGCCCCTTCCAGGATTATATTAATAAAACCATTATCGCCGATCGACGTACCTTTAAAAGGTACTTAAAGAAGAAAAGATTTGACAAAAGGAAAGATAACCAAAGTTTAAGCAGCAAGTTCCGGAAGGATAGAACCAAAGGTAAATCTTAAAAGGAAGCAAGTATTGCTTTAAAGGAGCCCAAAAAAAAACAAGTCGAATATTAAATGTTTTAACTATAGCAAAAAAGGCCATTACAAGAACGAATATTATTCTTTAATAAAAAAGAACTTCAGGAAAAAAGGAATTCCTTAACTATAAAAAAAGGTTAAAATAACCAAATAAGAATTAAATAACGAAAGTAAAAAAAAAAAGGAAATTAATTCCATTTCCTTCCAACGAAAATTTATTATTATAACTATATATTACGAACAAAATGGCGACCTAAAGTACGAACGTTGCCCGATTTGTTAAAATCAAATAATTAAAGCTTATAGATACCATCCCGGATAAAAAATCTTTAAAATAACTATAAGGCTAGGATGCAGTTGTTATTTAAATAAGCAACGGTACAGAATGCATAATGAATATAGCCAGTTGCGCCTTAATATAGTAATTTACGATCCAACATTTTTAGAAGCCAGTAAGGCCCCCGAAATTAAAGAACCAATTCGTCCGGATACGTCAAATTCGAAACTAGTTTATAATTACGACCTGCTCCATTTTTCTGCATATTACGACGATAATTATCTAATCCATTTCCGCGCCAAAGAAGATAATGACTATTGGCCCGAATAGGATAAGGAAATACCTACCGAACCCGACGATAAATGCAGATGCATTGAAACTTCTAAATGGCCAGAATACCCCCGATTTTGCTACCTACACCCCGAATCGGCTTAAAGCCAAAGAGCTATTGCACAGGGATGTCTGTACTACGCCCCCACATTATGCATAATGCATAAGATCTTGGATATGGGAGCCGATTCTTCGGAAATTTCACCCCCAAAACCAGAACCCTTTCCAATATCGGAAGTGAAAGTTTCAAGATCAGTTTGCTAGATTGGCAAAAGAAAATGGTTCACTTATATGGACGACAAGTGCCCCAAATATGCAGTTAAGAAGGCCCGAAAATAAAGACGCCTTTTAACTAACAAAACCTTCAAGTTAAAAAACTACCGAGGACCTCGAAACTAAGGTATCGAGGAGCCCCGACTTTTAAGACTTTAAACGAGGCAAAAACTGGATAACGCAGTTAGATTAAAATTCCTTTCCAGTACGGAAATAAAATATTCAAAGCTATAATTAATTTAGGAGCGGAAGGAAATTTTATTTTTCCATCGGCCGCAGAAAAATATCAGATCCCCTGGAAATATAAGCTGAAATCGTATAAGTTACTTACAATCGACGGAAGTTTATCCAAATACGAAAACGGACGAATCCTTAAAGAAACAAAAGAACTTCCAGTACAGATATAAGGACATTTAGAAAAAGTTATTTTGGACGTCGCCAACATTTCAGGACACGATATCATTCTTGGAATGCCGTAGCTTCGTTCCAGTAACCCCTATATCAACTGGAAAACTCAGAAGCTTTCTTAGGACCAGCTAAAAAGTTTCCTAAAAAAGGAGTTCCGAGAAATCTGCTATTTGATCAAAGAAGCTAAGGTTATAAATCCAACAGCTAAAGTGCCCCCTAAATACCAAAAGTTCAAGAAGTTGTTTAAGGAACGAACTCGGAAAGAACTATCCGAACACAACCAATAGGATTATCGGATTCCTATCAAAAAAGGACATTACCTAAAACTTTATCAGATTTACCATATGAACCCGGAAAAAGCGAAAGCCCTATGGAAAAGTCTATAGAAAAACCTTAAACGCGGGTACATTTAGGAATTTAAATCTCCCGCTGGATATTTCGTTATAATGGTACCTAAAATAAAGGATAGCAAAATTCGAATCGACAAGGACGGAAACCCCATATATCGAAAAGTTTACGATTATCGACAATTAAATAATATTACCATTAAAAATGGATACCCCCTTATTTTTATGGATACCATAAAAGAAAATATCAGTAAAGCTAAATAATTTACCGCGTTAAATTTACCGGACGGTTATTATTTGGTCCGAATGGCCAAAGGTAAAAAATAAAAAACCGCTTTTAAGATAATTTACGGACTTTACGAATATAAGGTAATACCTTAAGGACTTATTAATACCCCCGCCAATTTCCAACATATATTAATAATTATTTTACGAAAATTTTTCGACAAATTCGTATTTGTTTATTTAAACGATATCCTTATTTATTTCGAAATTTTAAAAAAACATAAAAAGCATATCGCCCAAATACTAAAAACATTCGAAAAAGTAAACTTGTTAGTTAATACCGAAAAAAGCGTATAGCATTCCTAAAAACTAAACTTTTTAAGCTTTATTATTACCCCAGGACAAATTTAAATCCAGGACTTTAAAATAAAGGCAGTTAAAAGTTGGCCAATTCCCGATAAAACAACCGTTATAGATATCCGTTAGTTTTTAAGATTTACGGGCTATGTACGCGGCTTAATTAAAGATTTCGGAAAAATCGCTAAACCTTTAACGAACCTTATTATTAAAAAGTACATTAAAAAAGAATTCGAATTCCTAAAGGAAATTAAAAAAGTAATGCAAATATTTAAAAACCAAATTACTAACGCCCTTATTATAAAATTACCTAATTACAACAAAAAAAAACGATTAAAAACTAACGCGTTAAATAAAGTTCTAAAAGTAATCTTAAAACAACAAAAAAACGACGGAAAATAATACCTAGTTGCTTATTATTTCAAAACTTTAAAGGACGTAAAATTACGATACCTTATTTACGACAAAAAGTTATTAACAATTATTATAATACTTAAAAAATAAAAACCTTACCTTAACGGAATTAAAGAACCCTTTAATATTTACTTTAACCATAAAAATTTCATTTATTTTATAATAATTTAGGATTTTAACAAACGATATAAAAATTAAATAATTTTCCTATCTAAATTCAATTTCAAGATTTACCATATCAAAAATAAGGAAAACATTTAAACGGATATCTTAAACCGAAAAAAAAAATTACGATATTAAGGTTCCCAAACGACGTATGCAAATGCTATAACCTATAAAAAAAAGGTATTTTACAGTTATGTAAAATATTAAAAAAAATTTATTTCCGAACTTTTGGCCTAATTTAAAAGCTTTTATAATTTTAATAAATAAAAAAAAGTTAAATAATTAAAAAAATAATCCAAAAATTAATTATTATATTACGGAAAATCTTCTTAAAGGAAACGTAACCGTATAGACAAAATTGGATAAAATGATAGATTATTACCTTAATTCTTAGGCTTTATTAAACCCATCCTTTTCGTAAACTGCTTTATCTTGTTCTTATCCGCGTCGATTCTTGTCGAAATTCTGGACGGTTTTCGCAATCCGGAGCAGCCGGGCAAATTATCGTTCGTAGTTTTCCAGCATGTATCGTTCCATAATCTAAACTTCGAAGTTATTAAGCCGGTTACTGCTTTTCCCTTTTAATTCCCTTTCCAGTTTCGCCAATATTTTGCTTATGATCGTTATATTTTCCGCCATATATTTTTGCAAAGATCGATTTTCGTTATTTTTGCGAATTAAATCGTATCCGAAAATTAACAATCGAAATCGATTACTTTGGGAAAGATTTTTGAGATCGATAGTGGTGTCGATGGTTTTAGCCCGTCCGGTAATTTTGTGCGAATTATGTACCGTTAAGACGATAGTTTCTGTGGAAATCCTGCGGTTACGGATTACCGGTATCGTATATTCGGATTTGCGCGGCATACTGTCTTGGGTAATTCGAGAAGGTATTTTGATGCCAAGTACTTTTTACCTGGTTATCGTGCTGATATCTTCCTTTTAGGCGTAGGGACGATCGAGGTTAAAGTTTTTAGCCCTTTTCTGGCTAATATCTAATACTTTTAGCCGTAAGACTGGCGAAGGCTCGGAAAGATGTCGGCCTTTTATACGTAATACGGCGCAGTTAAAGTTTACTATTAAGGTTTGCTTTTAAGGTTTATCCTTAAGGTTTACCGTTAAGGTTTATCTTTAAGGTTTATCTTTAAGGTTTATCTTTAAGATTTACCGTTAAGGTTTGCCTTTAAGGTTTATTTTTAAGGTTTACCGTTAAGGTTTATCTTTAAGGTTTACCGCGTAAAGCTTAACATTTCCTGAGTTATATTGTTTATAAGGACCTTGCCGAACTAGCCAGCGGGCATAAGGTTTACCAGGGTCGAAGCTTATCGGCAATTACGCATCAGTCGGCTTCAAAGTGAGGCTTTATGGGACTGAGGTATTAATTTATCCTAACCGTAAAAACCATTAATCAGTTATCGTGTTCGAAAGTACTGGGTATAGTATTTATCGTACAAATTACATCGTGTAATGATTTTCTATATATTTGGCTCAGCCTGGAAAATAAGGCTTGAACCCATTCGACCTTGCATATTACGGAAAAATTTACGTTTTACGGAAAAAACAAAAATAATTTATTAAAGAATTTTACGAAAACCCGTTATATAAATATTAAAGGATTTTCAAAATAACTAAACAACTTTAAAAAAAATATAACTTCTTAAAATTTAGAAAAACCGTCGAACAAGTAATTAAAAATTGCAACGTTTATAATAAAGCCAAAACAGCTCGTTATAAACTATATAAACTGTTACGACCTATTAAAATTCCGGACAAAATATAAAATACCGTAATTTAGGATTTTATTACCGGCTTACCCCTATTTATGGACCCCGTTACCGAAGTCCAATATGACGGAATATGGGTAATCGTCGACAGATTCACCAAATATAAATACTTCCTCCCTTTTAAAGGAAATACGACAGCAAAGTAATTAACTTACGTATTCGTAAAACATTACCTTAACAAATATAAAATCCTAAAAAAAATTATTTTAAATAAAAATAAGTTATTTACTTTTAAATTTGGCATTAACTTTTTTAAGCAAATTAACGCCAAACTTAAATTTTTTACAGCATATTACCCTTAAATCGACGGACAAACAAAACGACTAAACCAAACTTTAAAACAATACTTAAAAAGTTATGTTAATTACTAATAAAATAATTGGGTAAAGTTATTACTACTAACATAAATAACTTACAATATATCCGTTAACGAAAACATAAGCATTTCGCTTTATATAGCCGTATATAAACAAAATGCGGAAACTTAACGACCAAAATAACCACTCGGAAAAGCCCGAAAGTTACTTTAATAACGTCCAAAACAAAAACAATAACGTTTAAAATCAAAACTATTTAAACCCGTTTTAAAACTAAACTGTAATTTCTTTAATAACGGATAACTTAATACTATAATAAAAAAAAAATTAAAAAACCAATTTTATCAAAAGGAAATAAAATTTACTTATTACGTTAAAAACAAAACGTAACCTTAAACATCTTACAAATTAAAACCAAAAAACCTAATAACAAACTTAATTTTAAAAAATTCGATCCGTTTAAAATTAATAAGGTTATTTCTAAGGTTAATTATTAATTATCGCTACCTAAAACAATAAAAATACACCCTGTTTTCCATATTTCCCTACTAAAACTAGCATCCAGTAACGCCCCGCTAAAAATAAACTTGGAAATCGAGGAAAATACCGACGAATATAAAATCGAAAAAATACTAAATTCAAAAATAATTAATAACAAAATCCAATACTTAATCAAATAAAAGGATTACCTACTTAAAGATAACACTTAAAAACCCTTTAAGCACTTAACGAATGTAAAGAACCTGGTTAAAACGTTTTACCGCCAAAATCCTGACCGACCATCTCTAACGCGGCCAGGGTCGCAGGCGATAACGGTCCGACCCCCAAATCCAAACCTTCGGCGCTCCAGTCGAAAAAAGCAAATACCTTTATGTTAGCGTTAATTTTAAAAGCAAGCCGCGTTTGCTCTTTTTCCATACGACGCTGCTTCTCCTCCAGTTTCTTTTGTTTTTCCAATTAATCCAATTTATAACCCTCTTTTAATATAGCAAAAGCCTTCTTTTTCAAAACGTTTTGCTGGAGACGTAAGCGCTTTAAACGACCAAAAAGCTTTATTAATTTGTTTTCCACTTTACGTTGCTTTTTTTGCAACCGTTCTCGTTCTTCCCCAATTTTCACTAAAGAATTTATTTCCAGTACGTTATAGGCCGGACGCTGACGACGGGTACAATAATTGCAACTTGGAAGGTTAATTATAAAAAAGCAGTCGGTTTCCCCAAAATAAGTACAATTCGAACAAAGGTTAACTTTGGAACCGAACTTTTTAATATAATCCGCGCGGTTGTTACGTACTTTACGTTAGTTAAATCGAAATTTTTTCTTTCCTTTTTCCTTTTAAATACGGCCTGTTATAATAAAATCAGCTGAAAAATCCCTATACTTTCTTTAACTACCAAAGGGATTACTTACGGTTCTTATCTTTAGGATAAAGATCTTTAAAAAGGGGAAATAATATTACAAGAATAAAGGTTCTTGTTTAAAAGAAGCCAAATCCTTAAAGGTTAACGCGGATGCGGCTAAACCTCGGACCAAAAGGAAGCTTGGCCCCCGAAGTAATTTAATTAATCTAAGTAATCTGCCAGATTACTTAAATTACATAGATCCGCGATATACTTACTATAAAAGGTTGGATATATAATGGATAAATCTTTATATAAATAGCACCTACTTAGTTTCGCTTTTTAGCTATTAATCTAAGCCTTTAGTCAAAGGCACTGTTCTCCGATTAAGGGAAAAGTCCGCAAACCTTTTTAACGAACAGACTACTAAATCATTCCTCGCATTATTGTTACCTGCAAATCAAGACCCCCCCTTTCGGATACTGTTTATGCCTCCAGGTGGATGCATAACAGGTTCGTTACACATTAATTAATTATACGAACTTTCTAAAATTCGAAAGGTTTAACTTTTTAAAGTTTTCGCCCTTACCTTACATAATACGCTTCTTGGACGACGATATAATAACTGAAAATAAGCTAATTACTATGCTTAAATATAATATTAAATAATTTAAAAATAATAATAATAACTAAAAATAATATGTAATATACATATATATAGATAAATATATTAGTATAATATAAATACTTTGCAGATATTAAGATATTATTGTTATATAGGTACAAAAATTCGCCAGAATTTGCCAGTAACTTATACGTCTAATTGATTAAGTACATTTAAGGCCAATGCATTAAACCTTTACCATATAAATACAAAATAAATTAAACGTTATAAGGATAAAAAAGTTATATAATTTAAAATTATATTTTATCAAATGCTTTTAAGTATTAGTATTTAAATTAAAAATGTTTAACGTAATGCAATATTCTATTAAATTTAAGTGCTAATTACTTTTTATATAAAATCATATTCATTATCGTATTAATTAACGTATTAATTTATGTTCCGTTAAGTTTTTTGCTTCCAATAATTTGGAATTACTAGAACTTTTGGAAAAAAAAAAGCGGTTTTTTTTATAACCTTTCCAGATTATTTATCATATTTTGCTTATATTGGTTAAGTTGCTAACGGCGGCGTTTTTTTCCTTTTGCTAAGTACGATAGATTTTGTTTTATGCTTTCCGAGCTTTTTCTAATTATTTTTAATATGCTTAGTTTCGGGCTTTTTATTATCTATCTTTTCGGGTTTGATATTTTCCCGTAGTTTCGTATAATGCCTAGCCGGTAACGTTATGTTCCGGGAAATTTATAGGGCTTATAAATGTTATTATTTCCGTTACATTATAAACGAATTTTATATTTTTAATTATTAACGTAACATATTTATTATGAATGTAATATAGATTAACGGTTATAAAGGATTAATACGTAAATTAATACGTATGAGATAACGAGGGTGCGACGCTAGCCACAATACCAAAAGGTCAGCAATTCAAAACCCCCAATTGGGGTTTGGACACCCAAATCCACCTTATAAGAGCGCATGCAACAAGCCTCCAGCTACGTTACAATACGTAAATTAGTACGTATATTGCTAATTTAAACATTTTAGTAAAAAAATAATAAATGCAGTTTAAATGCTTTTTATAAAGTATTAATAATTAACCGCTAGAATCGGAAATTTAATCCGTTATATAAACCTTAAGTGCTTTCGCGTATAATACGTTAAAATAAGGCCTTTGGTATTAAAAAATTAGTATTTTTCTAATATTTGCGGATTTTTCGAAATGTAACGATTTAAATGAAAAAAATTAAGATGACTTTAAAAAAATATATTTAATAAAGTTTGAAATATTCGGATTTTTTTCGTTTAAAATTTTTAATCCGGCCGGTTGTATCTAAAGAAGTATTTTTAGCTTTCGGTTTAGCATTATTTTTGTTTTAGCTGTATCTTTACCTTAAGGTAAGTATTTACTTTTAACTTTTTTAGTTTATAAAGTTACGCGTGGTTTTAAATTAAGATTAATATATCGATTAGTACGTAAATTAAAACGTTTATTAATATAAATATTAATGTACGTATTGTTATACGCGTTATAACTAAAAGAATTACTTATCGTATTTAAAAAATATTATTAAAATCAGAATTAATGGATTGAAATTAACCGGAAAATGTAATTAGAAGAAAACACGACCGCGTAAAAGTTAATGCTATGTTATATATATGATAAGTAAGTTAGGTAAAGCTATTATTATAACTTAGGTAACTTACTTTTTTAAAAACAATATTTCAATATAAAAACTTATTTTAATATAATTACAAAATTTTATTTTAATCTATAGAATTTTATATAATGTATAAAATTTTATTTAATATAACGTCTCACACATATAAGCGAGGGACTTTTTTAGCCATGTTAACTATGTATCTCTAATCATTCATTTCTTAATATTAACATTATGGAACGCCTTACAAAAAAGAGAAAATAAATCTAATTTTTTAGATAAAAAAAAGAAACCCGAAATTTAGTTATAAAATATTTAGTTTTATTTATGAAATTCTATATTTTACTCTATTATACCGTTTTAACGATAAATACGCCCGAACCGATATTATTCCTCCTTTGCAAAAATTAACGCTGACCGAAAAAACATCGATTATCGATCGAATCTTCGATTTAAATACGCGAACGTTTTTTGTCCGGCTTTAGTACGTTGAAAATACGGCTAATATATTGCTTACCTAGCGCGTCGCGGAACGCGTCGAAGTTAACTAAAAGTCGTATTTTGTTAAACGGTAAAAAAAACTTAAAACGCGTTTAATACGGAAAACCGATTATTAACGGGTACTATACGAAAATCCAGAAATATTTGGCAAATAGTGCGAATTTATTTGAACTATTATCGCAAAATATGGTATTATAAAAAAGGATATTTACAATTTCGACGAAACTCGATTTTTACTAAGGCTTTTTATAACAACGGATATGGTAATTACTAATACCGAAAAAATTAGAAAACTTACATAAACTTAGTAAGAGAATAAAAAATGGTTTATAATTATTTAAGTTATTAATTTTTAAAGTTAGGTTATACCGTTATTTATTATTATAACGGGGGAAAATCATCTTAAATCTTAATTCCGTAATAATTTATTACTAATAACCGATTAGAAAACCCTATTAAATAATAATAACTAAATAATGAACGAACTGGGTTTAAAATGGATTTAATATTTCGATTAACATATTTAAACGCATACGAAAAAATTAAAACGTTTTTTTATTCTCGACAACCTGTTACAGGAACAGGGGTTCCTGTCTCGAGAGAGCTAGCTTTTGAGGCCTAGCGCGAACCGCGCTGCGGTTAAATCTCGGCCAAGGAAGCTTGGCTCTTCAAAGATGATATAGGTGATCTAGGTGATCTAGGATAGATCACATAGATCACATAGATCCACGACACACTCACTCAAGGAAAGTGGGGTATATAACGGATAGGTTCTCATGTAAATAGCACCCACTTAGTTTCGCTCCTTAGCTATCAATCTAAGCCTACAGCCAGAGGCAGCCGTTCCCTACTGTGGGGAGAGTACGTAAATCTCTTTAACGAACAGACCACTGAATCATTCCTCGCCCTATTGTTACCTGCAAATCAAGACCCTTTTCGGATATTACTCTGTTACGGATCGGAGTACCGTGACAGCTCCAGTATATGTGCAGCTGTAAGCACCAGAATGATTGCCACAATTGCGATCATTTCACCAATCTTTTGTGCCCCGGTGGCGGTATGGTGCAGCCGTAACATACTCATACCTCCAGGTGGATGTATGACAGGTTCGTTATACGACCACGAAAATTATTATTCGATGGAATTCGAAGATTATTACATTAATTACAACATTATTACATTTTTTATACCCGCGCATTTTTTGTATAAGTTTTAATTTTTTTTACCGTATTTTTTTCTTTTAAAACGCGTTTAATCATTATATATCGAAAATTTAATACGATGTTACTATACTTATATCGTTAAAAAAATTTCCTTACCGGCTTTTACGACGCGTTTAAAGTTGCTATAACGTCCGATAATATCAAATCCGAATTCGCGAAAGCTAGTTTTGTTTTATTCGATTTTATTAACGTTTTTTCCGAATTCGAAATTCTTTTAGTTATGTTTACGCCGACCGTTTTCTCGTTAACCTCCGCCAGTTTTATTCGTTCTCCGCCTGCAAAAACCCCTAAAAATATTAAAAAAGTAATAGAATAAGGACGTTATTTGCAAAAGAGGATTAAAATTTATTAAAGTAACTTACCGATAAAAATCGTGAAATCGGTTAATTTTTTAATAAAAAGTAATTTGATGATTTTATACGAAGTTGCTTTTTTTTCGAAAAAGAAATTACTTAATTATGCGAAACGAATTACATTTTAAGCAAACGTTAAAGGACTAAAAATAAACGTTGTAAAAAAAATGAAATACTTACTATATAAGAAAAATAAGCTCTTTTAGCCGAAAAGAAAAAAGGTGATGGAAAAATGTAGTTAATAACGGCTAAAAGTAATGGTCATAAAATGATTACGACGAAAGAACGGAAATATAACGTTTATAGCAAGCTCGGACATAATACGCGTACTTATAATAAAGCTGTAAATACGTTTAACGAAAAAGAATCCGATTATTTTAAATTAATTCGATATATTGTTATTGAGTTATTTGAATTTGTTGTTACGGAGTGCTAAAAAGTCTATCGCTTATATGTGTCCCTCGTTTATATGTGTGCAACGTTATTAAATTTTATTTTAATACCGAAAAAATTATTTTAACTCCTAAAATCGTATTTTAATATACGTATATAACAAAAAGCGTAAAATAAAATTTTATTATTGCTATCATTTAAAAATACACAAATTAAATAGTAATACGCTTACTCTTTATTGGTATACGTTTTCGAATAAATTATGATAACATTTTAAAATTATTTTGAATTTCGTTTTTCCGTATTTTTAGTAATTTAGTTATTACGTTTTTAATCCCCGTTTACTTTTTGGCGCTTAAGTTAGCTAAAGCTAACGATAAGTTAAGTTTCTGTTATACGGTAATTTTATTATAAACTTGTTACTTTAGTAAGAAACCAGTTATATTAAAATTTTTTTTATTATCGATTTAAGATATAATAGTTTGAGAAGTGCGTTGGAAATTATTGATATCGTCGATATTGAAAATAGTATAAGTAATATTTAAACTTTATTTTTCCGAAAATTTCGTATGGAAAGTTCTTTCGATTTTTTTTGTCGACGTTCTGTAATTTAGACAAATTTATTATTTTCGAAATAATCGTACCAAATATCGGGTAATAAATGTTTTAGCTTATTTTGTAAATGAAATAACGTCTCAGACAAATAAAGCTGGACAGACAAGTAAGCTGGACACTTTTTTCCAACAATCCAACCATTTTACTTCAATTACTTATTTCTCAATAACCACAATATGGAACGACTTATAAAAGAATCGAAAATGGACCAAGCCGTTCAGGTTAAAAGAAACAACCCGAAACTAAGTTACAGAAAGCTTCGTTTTATCTATGGAGTTCCACATTCTACCTTAGAAACGCGATATAACGGCAATCGCGCCCAAGCCGATATTATCTCTCCTTTGCGAAAATTGACGCCAATTGAAAAACAATCGATTATTAACCGTATCTTTTCTTCCTAGAGGAGACGTAACCGTGTAGAAAAAATTAGATAAAATGATAGATTGCTACCTTAATTCCTAAGCTTCACTAAACCTATCCCTTTCGCAGGCGTTTCACTCCAAGGCGATTTTAGACTGCCTTATCCCGCAGCTCCTATTTACGTCGATTTTTGTCCAAATTCTGGACGGTTTTCGCAATCCGGAGCAGCCGGGCAAACTATCGCTCGTAATTTCCGTATACCGTTCCAAAATCTGAACGTCGATGTTGTTAAGCGGGTAATTATCTTCCTTTTCCAGTTTCGCTAATAATTCCGTCATAATCGTTATATTTTTCGGTATATAATTTTGCAAAGATCGATTGCCGTTACTTTCTCGAATTAAATTGTATCCGAAAATTAAAAGCCGGAGTCGATTTTTTTAGAAAAGGTTTTTTAGGTCGACAGTAATGTCGACAGTTTTAGCTTGTCCGAGAATTTGGTAGGAATTGTGTACCGTTAACGAAATGATTTCTGTAGAAATTTTGCAGTTCCGGATTACCGGTATTGCATATTCGGACTTACGCGGCATGCTGTCTTGGGTAATTCGAAAAAGCGTAGGAACGATCGAGCCGTAAGATTGGCGAGGGTTCGGAAAGATGCCAGGCTTTTATACGCAGCACGGCGTAATTAAGGTTTACTATTAAGGTTTATGTAACGAACCTGTTACATAACCACCTGGAAGCGTGATCAATATCCGAAAGGGGTTCTTGATTTGCAGGTAATAATAAGGCGAAAAATAATTCAGTAATCTGTTCGTTAAAGAGATTTGCGGACTTTTCCCTTAATCGCAGAACGTTACCTTTAATTAAAAACTTAAATTAATAATTAAGGAGCGAAATTAAGTGGGTGCTATTTATAGGAGAAACGCATTTATTATATATCCTTTGGTTTTTTATAGGTATGTCGTAAATCTGCTGGATTTATATAATTTGGTCTAAATTTATCAGATCCTTTAAATTACATTAAAATACTAAAATATTTATATCCGAAGTTTAACCGTAAAGTATCTTCACCCAGATAGGGAAAATAGGTTCTAATTTATAACATTATTTCCCCTTTTCTAAGATCTTTATTTTAGAAATAAAACGGTAAGAAATTTTCCAGAGTTTAACTTTTTAAACTTTTTTAGTTAATCTTTTAATATATCAAATCGCGCGTAAAAATAAAAAAGAAACCTTCGTTTAGGCTAGCGAAACTTTAGGGATAACCGTATTAATTTAATTAAAAGTTTTGGTACGAAAGGTTTTTTATGTTCCAACTGCGTTCGTTTCGAGGAAACCGGCTATTTCTTTGTAGTCGAATTTTCAAGTTGCAACTGCTGTATTCGTCGCCAGCGTTCTTCTTGTAACGTTTTGATTATAAACTCGTTAAAAAAGGTAAATAAAGTACGATTTCGGCTGGAAAAAAAATTGCGAAAACTTAAAGATAAATTTTTGGCTTACCAGGAGGCGGCGGAAAGAAAAACGAGGGAATTTATTAAGAAATTAAAGTGCTTACGTTTTTAATAAAACTTTTTTAAAACAAGGTTTAAAATTAAATTAATTAAAAGAAAAAGAAAAAGCGGAAAAAGAATAACGTCGTATAAAAGCAAAACAAGTTCGGCTTGCTTCCGAAATTAATGTTATAACGGAAACATCGCTTTTTTTTAATTGGGACGCCGAAAGGTTGGATTTAGGTATTGAGCCGTTATGCTTTGTAATTTTGGCCGCGTTAAAGTCGGTCGGTTAGGATTTTAGCGGTAAAACGTTTTTAATTAGGTTTTTCGCATTCGTTAAATATTTAAGGGGTTCTTAAGTATTTTTTTCGTATAAGTAATTCTTTTATTTAATCAAATATTGAACCTTATTTTTAACTACCTTAAAATCCAGTATTCGTTTAACTTCGTACTTATTGTCGTTTTTTTCGATTTTTAAACTAGTTTCCAGCAAAGCGTTTTTAGGTATTGATTTAAGCAAAGAGATATAAAAAACAAGGTATATTTTTATTATTTTAAATAATAACAATCGTTAATTTGTTTTGGAAATAATTTTATCGATCTTAATCGGATTAAGTTTTTTAAAGTCGAACTTATTACTAAATATTTTTATTTTAATTTAAAAAATGTTCGAAGTTGCGTTTTGTCTTTAGCGTAATAAATAAATTTTATTTCCTTTTAACAAAATTAATGTTTTAATTTTTTTCCTATTATAATATTAGGTTATCTTTTATTAAAAAAATCGTAATTTATTTTGTAAGCGGACCTATATTATTTAAATTTCAGTTATTACCGTTTCTGCTAGAAAAACTTTCGCGGTTAATTTTGGAACTTCGTCCAATAATTATTTTGGCCGTTAAGTTTCTACTTGGTAACTATATACCGCTGTATAAGAAGAAATACCCATATCTTCGTTAATAAAGGTATTATAAGCTATTTAGGTTAATGGAAAAAAATTAACTTAATTATCTTGTTGATAATTAATATAATTTTTCAAGTATTACTCCAATATTTAATTTAAACGTTTTGTTTATCCATTTATTTATAGGTGGTATATTATAGAAAATTTGAATTTAACGTTTATCTGCTTAAAAAAGCTAATACCAAATTTTAATATAAAAAGCTTATCTTTATCTAAAATAAATTTTTTTAGTATCTCATATTTGTCGAAGTAATATTAAATAAAGGCGTAAGTTAATTATTTTACCGTTACGTTTCCTTTAAAAGGTAAAAAGTACCTATATTTAGTAAATCTATTAACGATTACTTATATTCCATCGTATTAAATTCCAGTACCGGGATTTTTTAATAAGGGTAAATCGGTAATAAATTCCCAAGTAATAATATTCCAAGTTTTTTTTAAAATATCTGTAAGCTATAAAAGTTCATAAGGCTTATATCGGGCTGTTTTTATTTTGTTGCAAATATTGCAATCCTTAATTACTTACTTAATAATTCGTCGAAATTCTGGAAAGTCGTATTTTTCCTGCAATTGTTTAGTAGTTTTAAAAATATCTTAATATTTATATAACGGATTTTTATGGAATTCCTTAACGAATTACTTTTGTTAATTTCGAAAAATATAGATTTTGCTATAATATACAAGGTCGAATAGGTTCAAGCCTTATTTTCCAGGCTGAGCCAAATATACAGAAAATCATTACACGATGTAATTTGTACGATAGATACTATATCCAATACCTTCGAACACGATGACTAATTAATGGTTTTTACGGTTAGGATAGATTGATACCTTAGTCTCATAGAGCCTCACTTTGAAGCCGAATGCGTAGTTGCCGATAAGCTTCGACCCTGGTAAACCTTATGCCCGTTAGCTGGTTCGGCAGGGTTAATATAACTCAGGAAATGTTAAGCTTTGCGCGGTAAACCTTAAGGATAAACCTTAACGGTAAACCTTAAAAATAAACCTTAAAGGCAAACCTTAACGGTAAACCTTAAAGATAAAC
>QJNY01001292.1:0-85861 GCA_004155945.1 Monosporascus sp. mg162
CCCCCCCCCCCCCCAAAACTCGCTGTACATATAGGTATAATATGTAGTCCCCCAAACCTCATGGCTAAATACTTAGTATGGAAACCAAGGGGTGCTCAACCGGTATCTGGCAAGCAGTTTGGGGAGGACTGTGACTCCTTGGAACGCAACGAAGGGGCCAACTGTTCGAGAATGGTGCATAGAACATGTAGGCTTCGTAGACACCAAGTGGCAGTAAATGAGTAGCGGCTATGAACCCGACCATTTTGCGGATGATACCTTCATGTATTCCTAAAAGCAATGCAGTTGAACTTATGAATGCTGTATAAAGAGTAATAACAATATCAAACATGAGGTAAGGCTGTGTCTACTGATTTGTTGCGGCTGTGCTTCGGCCCACTCGTATAGGTTAATAGAAGAAAGTGTGTTAGACTGAGGCACATTTGTGAATGATTATCTATAAGCAGCTATGGAGTCCGCCGACAACTCCCCTGGATCTAATGCTAATCTATCTCACACCTATTTCCTCCATAGCTGCGTGCTAGACATATCTGATACTAGATGAGTTCAAACTCAAGGACAAGCTTGGGGACACCTTTGAAGCCTCTAGGCATCTTGTAAATGAACCTCCAGTTTTCGAAATCATTAACTGTTCCGGCGCCGCCTCCGTTAGCTCCGCCAAAGACGACGTCATATTTCTTGTCCACATTGCCGGAAACCTTCACCCTGAGCCCTTGCAGGTCATCCCAGCTGGAGACATTCGGCTTCTTGCTGAAGGTCCCGACAATCAACCGGAATTCCGACTCGTCATTGCCCTTGGGGTATGTCATGACGAGCTTGTTATGATATACCTTGGCTCTCATGGCCTTCTCTGTCGGATGAAGCTGAATAACGTGTTAGTTTCAAGACAGCCTGACTATTAAAAGGATGGGTGAGAAGGGGCTTCAGCTTTCGACTCGTGGCTGCCCCTGATCTGGAGGAAACTTACGGAGATCCATGAGATTTCATCCCCAGTGTCCCACTGAACCACGGCCGGGTTGAATGAATCCGCTCCGGCAGCACCACCGACCTGGATTTGATCGTATGACTCAGCGCCAATCGTCATCTTCTCCATGACCCAGAAGGTAAAGTTACGAGGAACATTGTCGTAGGGAGGATATCTCGCAGACGTGTTATATTCGTGTTCCCCGGAGAACTTCCCCAGGTTATCGAGAATGTCCCTAGGGATAAACTTCTTATGCTCATCCACGAGGATGGCCAGAATAGGTGCCCATGCATAGTCGGCTTTGTGGGACATGACTTGTGGCTTTTTGGTATGGCATGTTAATACTTTAATGTCCTAATGGTCTAACGGTGTCGCGTGTGTAAATGGATTTTTGAATGGCATAACTCACGCTTGCAATCAGTCCAGAGTTCTCCTTTCCGATCAAGGGCCAGAGCCACAAAGACATCAGACTCAGATATCGGTTCATGTCATACCCGTACGAACGGTCCCACGGCCCTGCCATGTTCCTAAGACCCGGGTGCCAAAGCTTCGCGATAACTTTCCACGTTTCCTCGATCATGCGCGGGCCATTCTTAGCCATGATAGAGTCGTTGGGTAGGTACTTGCTCCACAGATGCAGGCCGAACAGCGAAACACCAGTATAAGTGCCCGAGTTGAACTCTGAGAGGGTGTTGAACTCGTTAAAGAGGTCGAGGATCTCTTGAGCGTACTTTTCACCTGCCTTCGTCATGTTCGAATCCTGCATTCTGCGACCCGTCCAGCCACTAACAAAGGCACGCATGATGGCCTGTATCATCCTTTAGTCAGCACCTGTCGCATCGTTCGGAGAGACTCCAAAGTCTTCTTATCAAGTTTCATAGGACCACAACCAACAGACTCACAGGATTGCTGTAACTTGGCCAAAGATTGTCCCCCCCCGGTACGAGGCTACCAAAGCGATAGGAGTCGCCCACGCTGCAGTTGTAGAGCGACTCCAACATTAGCTCCTGTGTATTTTCGCCGAGGAGATCGGAGTACTCCTCGATGGCCAGAATCAACGTTGTGCCGATAAATCCGCGCCAGTTAGGATCCCAAGATGAGTATCTCTCGGCAGGATACTTAGCCGAACCGACATAAGGCTCTTGTGGATACTTCTGGTAATCTCCGTACCTATTATAGTGCGTTTTCTTGAGCACAACACAACACAACGACAGCAATAGGTAAAAGATAGTGATGGCTTACCATTCTTCCGATGGTACTTTAAATTGACCCGAAATGATGTTTGTGATGATCTTCTCCGCCTCGGCAGCGTCATCACCGCTGTTACGAGCCAAGAGACCAAGCGCGTACCATGCTGAGCTTCTAGTCTCGTGCCTGAGCGCTGCCGAAGCAGAGAAGTCATAGAGGTATCCAGCTTTCGGGTCGTAATGCCAATCCATCCATGTCATCGACTCAGTGAACATTTCTTGCGCAGTTGGCGACAATCCCGCGAAGGAAGCTCCTGAGGCGGTGCCAGCTAGGAGGGCAGTGAGCCCAAGAGCATTCGTTAAAGACTGACGCATTTTCACAGGAAAACCCTTTCACCAGCAAGCGGCTTGCAAGTTCCTCCTGGCCACTTTGCTTTTCATTGATCAGTATGGGAAATGAGGGGTTTATATGGTAAGGCCCTCGAGACGTACCAAGCCGACGTGTGAGTACGGATCATGCATTAGGTGCCATCATACCTCCTCATCAGGGCTCTCTGAAAACAGATGACGAGGATGAGCTCGAGTTGCTCCGCATTCTCCTCACCCTAGCATCGGCGTTTATATTCCCGAGGAGTGTGGAACCTTCCTTAGTCTCCCCGAACAGAGGAGAAAATAATCAGATCCACAGATCACCTGCTCCAAAGAAGTCACGTCAGCCAGAATTCTCATTAGTTTAGGATCTTTAGGAATTTGTCCCTGGTTCGAAAGGCTATGCCAGTCTTCGACGGCGGTAATCCGTGAATCAAGACCGCTACGTCGATTTACCTTCAGGAACCGACTCGGTAGCGTCTGTCACGACTGCTAGGAATGGTCTCGTATTCGATGGGGTCCATCCGCGGTGCGTGTACGGAGGCTCGGACTGCGTGGCGTCGCGACACCTCTCGCATGACATATGCCACAGGCGACAAACCGACTGTTCGCGCATCGTATTGTGACAGTCCTTTGCGGTTTCCTTCATTTCTGAAGGGTTGAGTTGGGCTTTCACCTCACAATGGCACCCTTTGAGGGTAGGCGTCACTCGATCAGAACTAATTACCCCAGCTGCCGAGACAGGAGATCCGGGGATGTGGAGAGGTCGCGGGCGACTAAGACGGCCCGGGTGACATCACGGCGTTTTTACATTGTAGGAGTACCCTCACAAATTTGTGCCGGCCAAGGCAGTGGAAGCTCTGCCGTCAAAATTCAACGGGTTGAGCCATGCTCCAATCCAAGCGAGGCAGGTTAGTAACTCTCTCTAAACCGTTAATCATCTCACTTCCCTCAGTACATTGCTGCCCAATCCGACCAAGTTCGTTTCTACTTGGCCCGTCAAATGGCCGCATCGTCGGGTCCAATATCAGGCATTCAGGTGACCTACAACGGTCCCGGCGATCCATTGATTCGTTCTGGCTCCGGGAGGGTCCTCGGGCCCCCGTGTCCCCGTGTCCTCGCGTCTCAGCATCTCCGTTGCACCCTGCTTACAAAAGTGATTCCTATGATGTCTACAATACAACCGTGGTCCCTAATCAGTGACCGCACCGCAACAATGGTTGCAGAAAACGCGCTACTACCTAGTCTAATTAATCCGCAAGCTACCCGTGTCAGGTTACATAGATCGCCAGCAGTTCACCGTGAAACCGGATGCTTGAACTGCTGCCCAGAGAAACCATCAACTTTCGTGACCCAGTAGACTAAGCAGGCTGCAGATCGTTAACTTCAATGGTATCCAGTTTCCTTAGAGATCACAGTGGCACATACGTATACTTTGCGGGCTCCCTCCACTCGATAGTCGGACTTGTGTAATGATGAGGTGCTAACGTCGACTTACCATAGTATTATATTTGTCGAGGGATCATTTTAAATGGTGATAGGGGTGTATGGCCCTCTTGTGCTGGCCTCCCTTCAGTGGAATCATGGGCAAGTAATGCATAATGTGCTTTTGACCAGTTTCGGGCCCAAGGGGAACATTTAAGACCATGACATCTCTTTGTGAAATTCAGAAGACATGCATCTGTAACCTGAAACTTCACGAGCCTCGCTGCGATGCGCCATGGTGGGTGGAAAATTTGGCTACCGGTGTATAAGTAGCCCGGAAGCTTCTCCGGGATGTAGCGTCGGTCTCGACATTGCGACTGCCGTCATAACTCGAGAGAGCCATATAGTATAAAATAAGAATGATACCATTGTGATTAACGGACAGGGTTATAGTTTCACCAAAGTGGTATAGGGCCTAGTTCATGGCGCATATAAGCTTATGGCTGGTTTAATAGACCGTCTTTTCAGTGTTTCGCGCTTCGGGCTTCGCGCTTCGTAGGCCTTCCTATTACATTGCTAATGCAGAAACAGCAAACACCGCATGGAGCTTTTTTAGTCATACTCGGCTTTGAGCATCATGCAGCTAGATGTGCTTATATGGCAGCGTACGCTAGATGCGACACTTAAGATTACTGCCGTCTTTAAATCTGGATTTCGATTGATACTTGGAACTGATAGTGGTATGGCATCACGTAAGCCACAACAGCCTTGCCGCCCAAGGCTGCCGAGGACCGTAGACCGTTGATCACCTCTGCTACCACCGGACTATCTCTATGAAGCCAGCTTCTAGCCTCATATTCTTTTTTCCATGCTATGGAAGCATCCCCGTCACTCGACTAACAGCTAATAAAGGTGTTCTTGAGATCGACACATCCCGCACGCCAGAAGCGGCCCTAAGCATGTATGCTAAGCCGTTTTGGTAAACAATATTTGTTCAGAGAAGTAATTCAAGCCAAAAGCGTGGCGATCTATGTCAACACGTAATCATATTTGTTTTGTAGGCCGCCATTACCGCATGGTTAACCACGTATTCACTGGAAAGGTATCCTTCTGGGACAGTGTTGCAACAAATAGGAATGCAGATTCTGAGTGTCTGACCGAGAGACCTCGCGATTCGCTCTTACCGATGGGTGTAATAAACCGTAAGCATCTAGACCTTCGCCATCGAAGCATTTGAGGCCTGAGCACATCTGCTGGGGGGACCAGACCTGTCTTTCAAGGTGGGACCCCAACCCCTGGGGAGGTTATTTACGGGTCTGGACTCGCCACATGGGCTCAGTTATGAGGGTCTCAGGGACGAGCTACCATTCCGACATCGAATTCTTAGATAGGGTAGGTGCTACGGTACATTTCAAAGCATTAGGAATAGAGGAGTTTGCCCCTTATTGATAGCTATGCGAGACACCAGGGCTACATTATATGCTGGTATGTGGCTGCATTATCATGCGGAATCAATATCTGCTGATGATATCACATGAGGGTATGCCAGGTTACTCGTCAACAGGTTTTTCGCCCATGTACCCCATATTCTTACCCGTTAAAAATTCTATAGGTGGAAGTCCCTGACAATGCGTCTACGAATGTGTGCTTCTTGTGCGACAGGTTGATACTAAAGAGGCAGATGCAGAGGGGACGTGACACTCGTACATCTACATAGAAGCTCATGGAATTAGAAGCTCTAGTGCCCAACGAACGGCGAAGTAACAAGGGGGCGGGGGTGTACGGTACTCAACCAACCTCAACCAAGTTGGGATTCAAGTCTACTAAGGGCACAGAGACAGCAGAGTTCCGTTATACAGACACCACTGCCTTATACAGGGGTGTTACGGCCCGTAACAGATTAGGCTGGCGAGATCGCGCAGAAGCCGTGGATTATGTACATGCATCGATATCCCGGGAGCTATTTAGCCTCGGTGCGTCGGGTCTCACCGACAAATCCGCATGTGAATCTATCATTTTGTCTTGGCCTACGGAGGACGTGCCTCAAGGAAGCACCGGTTCAGGACTTTCACTCCAAGGGGGTGAGTGTGGGCGCTCTCTGATATCGGACGTGGTAGAATCAGCCACAGCTGGACGAGTATTCGCCAGAGACACGAGATACTGGATCAACCAAAATACAATCGCTGCGGTCAAGCTACAACTCCCTTTGATCTAAACACCTTCAAAAGAGGTTTCGATATAGCCGGACGTTATGCTCGGAATGATACGGCTGTATTCCCCATACCCACGTTTCACCCTGTCTTGATGTGTGAACCTCATATTTCTTTCAGTGATCCGCCATGGTTCATCTATAGAGTCATTATTGGTTTAGACTAGTGCGTAACGTCTCCTTATTGGAGTCCAAACTCGGATACTACCTTTCTGCCAAGTCAGAGTCTTGAAGACAGGCAGGACCATATCTGCACCCGCAACCGAGGTCTGAAGAGATTGAATCGCAGACAGCCGAAAACTAGTATTTCAAAGTCCTTTTCCATTTGCATAGCCTATGGAGAGCCTTAGTAGAAGCTCGGAGGACGAGGCATTGTACCAGCTTACCCCGGTTTTTAAAGTAGATAAATAAAGCTTAATATGCTGTCATCATCCGATAGAATAGGGGCGTCGTTCCTTTGCGTGCGAGTCAACGCCAAGTATGGGCCAGGCTCGGCGATGAGCCTGCCTTGCCTCACCGCAATACGTACGTAGGTCCCAAGTCTCCGCCGTGCCACTAGATCGACACAAGGGTACCGACCTATTATTGTGGGTAAGGCTGGGGAACTTGGCGCTGATCGGTTGACCCGGGTAATGGGGTTTAATACCGTATATCAAATCAATATTTATTACGTATTCATTAAGGGGCACGTTAAAACTGGGGGCCGCTTGAAGCGAGAGGTGGAGTTAATAGAGATTAGCCTGGAGGAACTGGCACAGCGACTCCCTGATTCAGACCAGGAACCCCTTTTCCTAGTAAGGTTGCCTGAGCTCTTGAGTCTTACCACGGTTATATTTCTTCTGCCAAGGATGACGGCGTCCTTTACGTGCAGCGTAGTTTGCAGTACAACAGGCTGTCATGCTAACTCGGAACCTTTGGAGGTGTGGATCCCTGGTAATATGGGTACGACTCGGAGCCGGTCTGGGGAGTATATGTAGTCTTTATAGATAATCTTTAATGGCTCCCCGCCCAACAATCGCGAAGAATAACCCGTTTTATCCAGCGAGGTCTAGGCCAAACTAAATGACTCGCTGACCTGCGGTAAGAGGGCTGCTGACTGAGTACGTAAGAAACTACTATGGATAACTCGCCTTTAGGGGGAGTGTGACTACTCTGTATAGGGGACACCTCCAAAAACGCTGCCAAGGAGGGTCATCCGACCGCTTTCTGGCCTCTCTTACACAGCTTGGGGAATTGGATGACGCCGAATTGTCAAAGTGCAGCTTAATGCCTTGTTTCGGAAAGGTACCAAAGATACAAATGGGCTTAACTTTATTAGGGCTCAGTCCATACAGGAACTACGAAGAGTGGGGGGATGGGTGGATCCTTTAAGGCTGACAGGTGTCTCTGGGTCCACGCCACCTGCAAGCCTCCAAGATTCTCTGCGGACGCCATCCGATGGGGGATCCAGAGCTTCGGATCCAAGCTAAGCATCTCACATAATACAAAATGAGATGTCCCCAAAATAGGTACCCCAAAAAGCATCGAAAGTCATTCCTTAGTCTCCATGATGACCGTGACGAGAGTAGTTGAATGATGATAGCACATCGAATGCTTCCTTCTCCCACCGCGGACGGCATGTCCCTGCCTGTTTAAAACAAGCCAAATCTCGGGCGCTGTAATGCGGCACTAATGCTTTCGCTATTCTCAGGTCCAGCTGAGCAATAACCTCACGCACCTATGCATGCATGATCGAACGGGTCGAAATAATAAATCGATCCGTCGGCTTCCTTGTTCTTTTCAAACTAACAAGGCAAAGCCGAGGGGATCGGTAAGAGCTGAAAGGGCACGCAGGGAAAAAGGAAAAGCAGTGGGTAACCCAATTTCGAGATATCACATTTGGTGGAGTCAAATATCGGTGCGGTGCGGCCTATCACAATCGTCCCGCTTTCATAGAGCCCGGGTGATCTCGCATATACCATTGCTTTTTCTTCAGGCGACCCCGCTGCATCTGCGGCTGTTAGTTATCAGTCACGCAGTAGCTCTGCGGTCTCCGGATACTTTGGCATCAACTAAGGTCGATCACGATGAAAAAGAACATTGGGATCGGATGGTTGGCGCTATTCATTGCTGCCAGAGATCAATATAATATATCCCGCGAGGGAAGATTCTTTGTCAGTGCATCTATGTAATGGAGAAATCCCACTCTTCAAGTTAGACGATTGTAATCATATGCATTCCCCTAAAAAGGAAATCAGCGCGTCGTGTACGAAGCTCTGTGTAACCGATGCTAGTGTATACGTGTAGACGGAAGCAATGCTCAATGCGCATCAGGTTGCTTCGCTTGGCCAAGAATGTACCGAACTCTGCGCTCACATGCTTGCTGCTGCTGCACGCCGAGTGGCTTGGGGTTTGATTGGTCGTCATCGGTGGAGTGCCTGTATCATGGACAGCGCCAGCGCAGCCGGCAGGATGCGGTCGTGGAACTCCGTGGGGAACTGTCTGCATCATCTTGGATTACCGACCGAGGAAATGGCTAGGGCGGGTTGGTTTCTGAAATCAGGATCTGGATTGGGGTTCCTGCTTGTGGTGCGGTGGTGCAAGGGCGTGCCACAAAACGCACGCGGACTAGGCTCTCAAGCTTATCCGTTGTTGTGATCCCGTCAACAATAGGCCGGCATTCTCTGCGAATAAAGAATACTTAGAGCGAGATGTGCACACCTACAGCAAGGGAAAGTCTAGACCTCCCTGAGTGAACCTTTCAAGGTTAGTGCGTGCCAAGCTAGTGGTGTTGGATGCTAAGGCTCGTCAGTCGCGACTTCTGGGTATCCTCCGTGGTCGGAGCCATCGCCATCGAGTTCTCAACAAGAGAGATCACAGATCACAGGTGAACAAACAAGCAGACGGGACAGGAAACGGTGGCCGGTTATCGGACATCCCACTAATAAATGAGCTGCAAAATCTTAACAGAGCTATTCTGATAGCTCTCATTTGGCAGAATGTGAAGTACTTGCATCATGAATCTAGCTCAAGTGCTTTTGCTTCTTCATGGCCTTCAAGTCACTACATAGCTAGGACACAGCCTGCGAGGCAGGCTTCCATGGTGCCAACCTCTCCACACAACATATTGTCCACCACGACCCTCTGCAGGTTCTAATAAGCCCCTGTTCGGTTCATCAATTGAACATTTCCGGTTTCACCGCATCAAACCCAGAGGACGATTCCTCCGCTAACATGCAGTTGAAGAGTAGCCTCTCAGGCCCCGCCAAATAATACCTACAAAAAGTAAGGTTGAGCTTAGCTTAGGACTGGCTAGCATCCCGAGTGATACCATTGATGCACTAGTGGCCATTTCGTAAGGCTGCATGGGATTACACGACGCCCGCTGCTGCCGCGAACGAATGGACAGTCCAACTCCTCCCTGCTTGGCTGTTCTGTCTTTTTTGTATGGGAAGGGAGCACGAACCAATTTTACCTACATACCTAGGTATTCTCCCTGGTAATTCTCCCTTTGGTGTCATGGACGCCGGCTCTCCCGCAGAGGCGCTAGGCTCCGAACCCTGGAGGCAGATGCTTCGGCTGTCTCCTGCTTGCTCAGTAGACTTGGGGGGATTACATAGAATGATCCACACGGGCCATTGGACCACGCCAAACCCAGAACAAGGCAGATGAAATAAATTAAATGGCAGGTCGCCAAATAACCTTGTTTGCGCCACTGGGATGCTTGAGGTCCCGGAATTCGCGCCACTGGCCCCAACCGAAAGCTACCAAACCGATTGCAGTCTAGATGCCGTTCTAAGGGATAGTTATTGTGTCGCGAAGGGAAAGAAGAGCGTCTGTAAGAAACGGGACCCTCCGTTCCTGGATCTGCAGAATCTACTGGCTTCAATGCACGGGCCTAGCGACTTTAGCCAGTACTTCCCAGAGTTACTACCGATTTCAGGTTTTGAAGCATATGGCAGACTTTGACTGCGTTAACCGGTCGCCGAGTTAAATGGCTGTGGAAATCCGCGCTTACAGCAATAAGCTATCAGTTCCTGAGGATTTAATTGGGGACCACGCTGAATCTTTGTATATCGTCAGCTGTACGAACCATGTAGGTACATACGGAATCTGAGAAAGTGCAGCTCGAAGCAACAAGGCTCGCATGACAGATAGTACTATGAAGTGAGACAGGAAATAATCCGTTTGAGCACATACCTACTTATATAGGTAGGTACTAAATTTAGACGCACGTATCGCGCGACGGTTACTAAGGACTTGTTGACTTACTGGTATTCCTCGAAATAGCTCAGGTAATCGGAACATGTCCAGGATTACCAACCAAGAAACAAACTCAACATAGCCCTTCCATTTTTATTCAAGTGCCTGGCAGGACTCCCGTTCGTTCTGATAAATTATTTAGAGATTCTGTTTTGGATTTCGGTTGAGTAGAAAGGGGGTGGGTATTGTAGATGCAGTGTTACAAACACAGTGCCATGGCAGTCGCGGCCAGATCATGCCACACCATAACGGTGGGGTACTTTTTTTTCGATGCGGGGAGCACTCTAAAATCGTACTGAGGTATGTATTGTACATACAGTAGCGCAGTATTACCTCGCCGTAGACAGGCCCCCTTGGCGACCCACCCCTCTCCTGTCTCTGCTGCTGAAGGGAAGCCATGTGCCTTGGACGTCGACTTTATTTCAGCGGTCAGCACGGTGTGATTTGGACGCCGGCGGGGATTTTGCCTGCGTCATTGTTCCTTAGCGACACGAATACAGTTGTATTCCACGTGGGGATCGCAAAGACATGAGATAATTGAGTGCAGCTGAGAGGACATAGTAGCTGAGTGCCGACCTGCCTCCGAGGTCTGGAGCTCCCCGTGACATCTAGTCTGGCTCGTAAGTAGACTCCGTCCGTTCAAAGCAGTAAAAATGCTTTGGAATAGCGGTCGGAATACACAGCCTGTTTCAAGCATCAAGTGAGAGTGTTTGCTTCACACCATATCACAGAAGGACTTACCCTTTGGAACTCAATTCTAATACCATACCAATGCAGAGGCAGCAGCAGCGCTAACACTCACTCTGCATTATTAGCTACGAACGGATTCTGCTATGTGACCGTTGCGCCAGTTCAGCTCTTATGCATCTGGAGACGAAGGGAGGGCCTCATCAAAACATGAAATTGAGAAGCTCAAAATCCATCTCAGGCGTATCTGTACCAACGTTAAACAAAGTTGGACAACATGGGAATTTGTCAACGGCGTGTTCACTGGAGGATTAACATGCCGATAAGCACCTCGGAGGTGTCAATATAAGGTTGCTAAAGTTCCACGGCATGTAATGATTCCCGTACGAGTTAAAATGCACCCGGCCGAGTATGCCAATATAAATGCATATATGCATACTTGAAGTACTTCCATCGCGGATGGTAATGATGGGAGCTACTCGGGACCGCACGCCAATGTGCAATGCCAAAACCTCCCCCGCGCTTGCATGTCCCATATGTCTTGGCGCGTGGTACCCTCCGCGCTACCCTATGAAGCACTATTCTGCAAGGCATGGGTCACACTGCTCTTTTTGTTATGCCCTAGTTACTCGCGCCTCGTCCAATCCTTAATATGCCAGTGTTAAGCCCTTTTGAGCCGACCCACAGGCGATCATCTTTAGCCCTGGAACATCACTAACAAGGGTAGTGCTTCAGTTTTGAACATCTGGCTACCTATATAGGTGCTTTCGTAGCCAGCAACAGTAACCGGTAAGGTTAGGGTAAGTTAGGGTCAGGGTTAGGTGATTATTGTTAGTGTTAGACCCCAGGGGTTCTGGGGCCCGGCGCGGGGCCCTCCATTCGTCTATGTAGCCTTGATATTCTCAGTCGTGTTGGTTGTCATAATGGTTGCCAAGTTGTGTGTTGGTGGTGTAATGGCAGGTGTACCAGCCCTGCTCCGCCAATGCACTTAGTATGGGGTGAGCAGAGTCCTCGGTGGGGTTGTCAGAAAGGGTTTAATCATACATTAACGATCTGACGAGGCGCGAATAACTGGGGCGTCGATTTGTATCTATGAATAAGGCACATGAGTTCCCTGTGGAAGATTCCAAAAGTCCAGAACAGCAGGCGGAATCGATATCTGTTGCTTATTACGAAGCCCCCACACGTACGTCGCCGACACGCTGAGTACTGAACGTATTAATAGATTTCGTTCCATGGAGTATGCGAAAAGGCGAGGTCGCATTCGACATGGAGTACCCAAGGAGATGTATAGCTCTACTCCAGTAGGCAAAACCCTAAACTTCAGCTGGTGGAGAGACTAAACCGTATCGGAATACAGAGCTGAATCGCATGCCAAGATCAGGGGGAAAACAACCAGGGTCTTCTTTCTGGTGGGCGGGACGCGGGAACCTAATCACTCGCTTGGGTGCAAGATCCGAGCTCAATCTCATCTCCGTTTCTCGAACGTCTGCCTGTTTGTCTGACTGGCAATTGAACCATCCGCTGAATTGCTTTCCATAGCCCGGGGGACCCTCCATTCGCGGCCCGAAATAGAACCGTTCATTGAGGCCGTCAATATTTCGATATTTCAAACCCGGGAAACCGGTCGGTCATGATGGACCTGACTACCACTCCTTACCTCTGACCCCCAATTCCTATCATGGGCATGGGTCAGATGTGGATCCGCGGCCGAGCGATCAAAGCCTCCCCCTGGTCGATGGGACGTCGACAAGGAACGATTACTATTCACACCCTAGTAGCTCGAACGCCCGGTCTGCCAATCTCGACAGCTTGCTACGTGGTGGTTGCCTTCTGCTGCAAGATTATTAGTGTAAGCCGTGGAGGAATGATGGGACTGGGTGGCTTCCAGTACGCATACATTCACATATGCAAAGCACTCTGTTCAGTGTCTGGTCGAATGAATGGAAAGGCTCCCATTCCTAAGGCCTTTTATTGCCCGCGTTTAGCTGAGTTATGCGTATATTTATTTAAGTGATTAGGAAATAGGACGACTAACATTCCGCTACTAGCGTACCTAGTAGGTAGTTGGTCACATCGGCTAGTTGAACGCAATTGGCTACGAGGAGTACTAAGACGAATAGCCGAATTTTGCAGAGGTACATAAGTATTGAATCATTACATAATTAATTAAGAGCTTATCTAAGTAGCTTTGCCGCTGGCGTCCTGTCAATTGGGAATCACAAGGAGCTTCGAATGATGCCGGCAAAGTCGGTTTCCGGGGCTCTCTTCGAACGGGACGGAGGCGTCATAGACATTGGGCAAGTTAATATATACAAATTACTGGAAAGCATGATAAAGATATCAAGCGGCAATGCAATAATGCGGGCCAATATAGGTACTTTTGAACTTCAGATCCCAGAATCTTGGGTACACCGACGACTTGGGAGGGTCGCCAAGGAAGGAGCAGGGTTCTAGCCTCCCCTGCTACCCACGATCTGACCTACCTGGCTGCCTTTCTCTGACACTCCCTCAATTCCTTATTTGATGGTAGCGTTACAATCCTCATGGTTATCCCGGGCACGCATCTTCAAACACCTCATCAACTTCACACCCTAATATATTCTCATCTGTTTCTAGGATCCAACCAGCCGGTGTCCCCTCCCCCCTCGATTGGTGACCGTTTCATACTCGTCTTCCTCCTATTATACGAACCCCTGATGTAGGTTGGCTTCGTCGTCTCTAAATTTATGGTGTACGTATCCCAGACATCTCGCGCTTATCTATTTCCCAGCCGCCGGGTTTCCACGAAATACACCATTCCCCAAAATGCACCTTTCCTGCAGCTGCTCCTCACCGTAGCTGACCAGGGAGATAACCCGCGTTATAGATGCCATTGAGAACCAGCTATTGCGGTTCCTATCCAGTGCCGTGTCCGTTTCTCGCTCGTCTCATAAAGACGGCTTAGGAGCGTGAGAAAAAGAAAGGCAAGCAAGGTTGACTCAGATTCAAGATTATCTCCGATGGTGGTCTTGGGCGCCAATTGGATTTCAATATCTACTTGGAATTCAGGTAGCTGTACCTCCTAGCTCCAGGCCTACCTCCAATACTTCACTTGTCAACCCGCTTCTCACGAAGCACAAATCCGCGCCTCCGCGCGTACCCCTTCCCTGGACAGGTTAAAAAAAGTCTCGAACTGCAGGACTACCAGTAGCTCCCTTCAGCCCAAGCGAGCTAACCGAAGGTTGACGTGAACTGGCCCTCATTCCTGGCATATGTCACCTCTCACTTGACGAGGTTGCCATTTCGCCTCGGCCGGTCAGAGCCTTCTCAGCTAGAGATCCTAGGTCCTCACCTAAGGCCCTGGCGATCAGCCCATTAGCCCCAGGAAGGGAAAACCAAAAAGAGTACTTGGTGCTACACGGACCCGCCATTTCCCATTTGTCACGGTCCTCCAGTCACCCACCCAATAGTGCGTCTATTCACATATAAGCCCATAGGCGCCGCCTCCCGGCAGCCATCGGAGATCGACATTGTCTCCACCACGCACCTTACCTGCCATAATTCTCTTGGGTCCGCCTCTCAAGGCAACTCCAACACGCCGTGGCTCTTAAGAGTTCGTCCTCCTCGTCCGCCGACACGGTTGTGGCGGTTGCGGTAACGGCTAGCTAAGTTCATCACCCGGACGGTCTTGTCACCGTAGGACATCGACTTCGGGTTCCACTATCGTCGTCTGTCTAAGACATACAACTGTCACGAAAGTCTTACGGCGGAAAAGAGGAGCATATTTGGGGGGCCAGCTTCAACTTAAAGGTCTAACCGGTTTCTGTCGGCCTGTTTCTGGGAGATCACACGAAAAAGCGGCCGCAGCCAGATCGTCTAGTTCTAAATCCGCATAAAGTGCAGCGAGCCATACAAGGCACGACTCGTCGTCTTTGGGCTAGTCGGAGGCAAAGACAGTTGGCATTCGCAGACCTCGAGGGGAAAAAGATGAGTATGGAAACCGCGACGCATAGCTTCTCCTCGCGCAGAGCGGCAGCTGGCAGTCTTCCGCATTTCCAACTTCCTCCTCCAAATTTGCCTTTGGATATCCATCAAGTCCCAAGTAAGACAGCATCATACTTACGATGTCCCCTCTCATACGTCTCCATCTTGCTCCCGTCGAGAGACCTTGACCGGTCACCTAATTACTGCAATATACTACCGGCTTCGAGCAAATCTGGAACTAACTTCTCGCTTCAGGAGTAACTGGAACTGAGAGCTTAAGCCCCTTATCAACCGGTGTCAACAGCGGTAGTTCGCAAAGCTCACAGACTAGCGTCGCCCCGTACAACCCTCAAGGCAGTTGGCCTATGCCGGGCGGTTCATCATACACGTATACGTCGATAAATACCCCCGGACATTCTAATCTAATGCAGCAAAACTACAACCGGTCGGTCTTTTCGCCTACCGGTACCGGGTATCAACCCGGGACTTCTCGGTCACCAGCGACAGCAGACGGGCTACAGCCACACTACGATGGTATCTCACCCTCGTATTCCTTACCAATGCCGCAGGGGGGTTCTAGCCATTCAAATATGATATCTTCGCCATCGCATCATCAACCCTTACAAAATCATATTCTGAACTCCCAAGCTTCAGTCTCTCACCCTCCTACGCCCTCCACTACAGCGCCATCAGAGAGTTATTCGCGCGGACCGGCGACTCCGAGCTACATGAACACGTCTTCGACACCTCAGCAACCGTCATATCCGTCCTTCGCCTCTACCCATGCTTCTCCACCCCAGCCATCCCCAACGACAACAGGGACTATGTCGAGGGGTATCCCAGCACTTAGCTCCCACCATTCCCCGATGCAAGCACCGCCCCACTATCACAATCACAATCGGCAGTATGGTTATCCGGGACTACCGTCGGTTATGGGAGGAGCGGTATTATCAAACATGACGAACCCGGGGGGGCAGATGACTATTGTGGGCGGCGGCTTGAACTCGATGCCACCAGGTTACGCCCACCATCTTGGCCCGCACCATGGAATGTTGCATCACGGTATACAAGCTCCGCAACAAGACCGACCGTTCAAGTGTGACGAGTGCCCGCAATCGTTTAACAGGAATCACGACTTGAAAAGGCACAAGAGGATACATCTCTCAGTCAAGCCTTTTCCCTGTGGTCATTGCGACAAGAGCTTCTCCAGGAAAGATGCGCTGAAGGTATGTTCTATGGCTTTTCTCCGTGACAATGTTCTCGTTTTATTCAGAGATTTTGATCTGTCAAGCAAAACTATCCGCTCAAGAGAGTCTCTGCCACGTTATGAGTAGCATTGTTTAGCTAACAAACTAAAGCGTCACCGGCTCGTCAAGGGCTGTGGAAACGGACAAAATTCATCAAATGGGAGCAATGAGCATGGAGAGGCCAAGATGGAGATGGACGGGATGACATCCTCAGTGCAAGTCGTGAAGGAGGAATCGACATAATAGCACCGGTGCTTACGAAGCTCCAGTATTGCCGTTAATGGGAAGCGTTCTCACTTTCAGAGTGGGCTTGATGAATACATGAGGACTTAGGCCGCATTAGAGGGCATGTGTGGATACGTCTGAGCACGATATTGCAGCAACAACCGATATCTTTCGATTGCCAAAGGGGAAAAACTGGAGTATTCTGCTGGGGCCAATGGGCCATGGGCGTCTGGAGTTCTTGAGGATTATGCGGGGTGCCAAAACTGCGACCACTAGGGAATATTCCGATCAGGCTGGCATGGTCGTGGCTAAAGCTGGGGATGGCGTTGCAGAGGAGATTCAGATTATCGGGGGACTAATGGTTAACGGTCTATTCATTGCTTTGGACATAAGACTGTTCTGGGCTTTAGCACTTCCTTGCATAGGCCGTTAGATGATATCCGCACTTATACAGGTCGGCTTGTACTTTTAGCAACTGGGCCTGCGGAGAGGAGGAGTTTCTAGCTGAGATCACGGAATGTCAACCGGATATTTATTGGGCAAAGCTGAAGGTGATTCGATCATGAACTATTTGTTCCCATCACATTTCCTTTAAGTCTACAGGAATGGGCTCAGGCACTTATCCGTGAACAGTATGTAGTACAGCAGCCTGGAACCCAGGTCCTACCTATATTGAGGGAAGTACATATACTTGATGCTGGTTGCAAAGAAGATCTCATTATTTTACAATATATCCGGCTTGATGTATTCAGTTGCCAACCTTATTCTGCCGCAGCCCCAAGTTACCTACTTATTATGTGGATTTCCCCAGAAGTAAGCCAAAAAGGCCCTATCCTTTCCGGGGGTGCTAGAGACTGGCCGGCAACTAGCGGACTCCATCGATCACTTTGGCATCTGGAAGATTTGTTCGCTCCCTTCGTATTCCACAGAGGCGTTTAATAAGATTTTAGAGACCCAATAACATATTACGCACTAAAGCACGTTTCTATGGTTTTGCTCATTTCAGGGAAGGGGTGGTACTGATATGGTCTCGTTCCTGAATCATTTAAAGCTCTATTCACCCTACTCTCGGAACGTCGCAGAACCTGGCCTGGCTTTTGCTGACCGCTTGGAAACCCGCCGATCATGCCCTAAAGGGCGTCCGGGATGATGGAATTAGCAGCAGATGACGGCCAATGACGCTGGAGTACCACTGTCCGGCTTACATATATTGACTGCACGGGATATGCCATGAGCCACCGGCAGGAGCCGTCGTCACTGGGCCGTCTTGTTGGGCCTTCTGATCAACCAGATTGCGCCTACGTACCCTGTCCTACCCATATCTTACCTGCGTTGGGGCACACGGGAGGGAAGGAGAAGCAACGGGGGGGTTATGGTCGATAGGGGCTTCCCAGGACTTTGGCTTAGTAGCAGCAACTCGTCATGTGTTCAATCAGGTAATCGCAAGCGACTTGGCATTCTTCTTTATTTCTTTCCTTTTTCAATGTTCTCAGATATTAGTGGCCCTAGGAGTATGATCAGCTGCAGCTAACCTTAAACTCTGGCCCCCCCTATTTGCCTGCCATTCCCCGCCGCCAGCTCTGGCTGCCTACCTGTTTGTCTGCCACCTCGTAAGCCCAGTTCGGCGCCCGACGTGCGGGCCGCTCAATCCCCGAGCATGGCATAGATGGGCGTTCTTGACCTCCTAGTACAAGAACGAACGAGCAATGACTATTTATTATAGACACACGATGAGTATCGGAACCGCGGCGGGGTGGCGGTGGCCATTGCTGGCCCACAGCTAGAGGTTTGGAGCTCTTACTTCGCCAATACTAGCTGTGCCTTAACACTTTTCCTTCTCCCTTTTCTTCCCTTTGTTTAGCCAATGGAGACGGTGCGACTCGTGGGTCTTCTTGGGTCTGGGGTTGTAAGACTCCACGCAGATCGCGGTTAGAGGATTGGCTCCCAGTTGCCTGGCCTATGACTAATAAGCAGAAGCGCAGAGGCGGAGGAGGGCGGGAGGGGCTTCTCCCGGGTCTAACAGGCAGCTAGCCTGCCTAGTTACCCTGGGGGCCGGAGCCAAACGACGTGACTGATTCCGAGTGCGAGTTCAATCCTAGATGTGGGGGGGAGGTGGCAGGAAATGAGGAAACGGACATGTTTCCTGTCAATTCCGAGTCGCTGCTGCTACGCTGGCAGGTGGCCGCCACGACAACGCCGCACCTAATGCGTCCAAAGTTAAGCCCAATTTTAGAGCTCAGAGTCCTCGAGGAGGTCGACAACGGGTCGATCTTTGCGCGCGCGCGTGGGTAAGGTTGCCGTGAGGCGGAGATGGCGCACTCCACCCCCTTCCCTTTCGGTTGAAGTCCAGGGTACCTACCAGGCCCGGCGGACTTGACTCGCCACCGCGCAGCTGGGCGGAAGCCATGGGGGACCGGTGTGGTGGTTATCCCATCGCCACCCGGTACCCCACCGAAACCCAGGACTGTGACGAAGACGATGGAGCTGAGAGTATGCGTATGTAGGCTGGCATTATGGGCCCCGCTTGCACTTGAGGGATGGGATTATTGGACAGGAACAGGTAAGCATGTAACGCGTTACATGCCTATTTAGCAGCTGCTGGGTTATCCCACATGGGGCCTCTGTATCCACCAGTAAGCCAGGCTGCCAGGCCTAGTTCGCCAGGCTGTCTTTCTCTTCTGATGATTTCTCGGCATCCGGTCCTCATGATACTCTCGAACAGTCGCTATCATGCGTGCAAACTTTGTCATGCAGCGCGCTTCCAATGGGCTTGGCGAATATGGTCGTCGCGTTTGTGAGTCACATGATACGAACTATGGGACCCTTTCCCTTGTATGATCATTTGCATATACTACACTTAGCGTGAAGTCGAAGTGTCAGAACTCATTGCACTTGTCAGTTCGTGCATTCGCTAGTTTATCTGCAGCGCAGATAAGGACATTTGGCATCTGATTCTGACAAATCATGAAGTAATCATACAATGCTGCGCAGTAAGCCTAGTAAGTGCTGCGGCTATTTCTGCTATATAGGACGAATTAGGAGTTCCGTCCCTCTTCCTACGTATGCCACTTTCGCAGACGGCGATGGACAGTCCTTTTCTTGTAACAGCATTAGGATGCTGCTGATGGTGTAACCCGCGGTAATCCCCAGACTTCAACTCACTATCGGACTGTGACGAATCAGCAAACCCGCAGCATATCGTCAGCCCTAGCTGGGATACGAGCACCCGTGTCTGTAAGCTTGTCGCCAACATTCAGGCGTAACAGTTTAATTGCCCGCCTTGCCGCTTAGTGCCACATCACCGCTCGTTCTACGCAAGTTGGATACTCATGAAGGAGTTTGTCATGCTGCCCGAGCTGAAGAGCTGAAAAGCTGAGATGGGGTTTCATTTAGCCCGCTTCTGCCTTGCTGGGGAGTCCCTTCCCAATAGTCGCCGGGCTATCGAATGGGCATGCGTTACTAAGTCCGAGCTGAAACGGCCAAGACGAGGTAAGCTTACCATGCCAGCTCCAGTCCAGTCGAGTCGAAGTCCAAGCTCAACGTCCTAGCAATCACACGACCTGCGCACGCTGTTATTCGCGCAGACCAAATTGCATCACCACAGCGATGCTCACCGGCCATTCTGTTCATTGGGTGATATCATGTGTGTGCATCTTTCCGGTTATGCCACTGCTGGCTGAGTCAGGTGTCTTCGACCTCGACTTAGCATTAAAGATAAGCTCGAATATTCTAAGGTAATAAGGTTTCCCATTCAATGCAGGTGCCAAGTGATTCCTACAGCTCTGTCGTGCCCTAGACATCCCAGCCGTCCCTAGCCAAATGTAGCACAAACGCGTCAATATCTCAGCAAGAAAATCTCCCGAAAGTGCTTAAGGCGCCAAGCCTGGTTGGGTCGCCAAAACTGTCGTTGAATTAAGGCTTCGGGTGTCTCCCGTCGCACAACGATTGCCGGCTTCTTCGGCTTTCTCGGTACTGTCTGCACGCTTGCTTGTACGGCGATAGGCAGCTCCCGCCGCTAGGGGTCCGTTGCGCGACAAGAAAGAGGATGTATGTTCCTACTCCCCCACGTTCGGTATATCCGTATCTGGGAGTCCCTTCGGGGACCCGCCGCTGGATTCCGTTAATGATGGGATGACCTATGCGCTAGATACGTGCGAATCTACGTATTAGAGTTCGTACTCGAGCAGGGATCGACCCCCTCTGTGACGCGCTCCAGAGTGCCTCATCCGTCGGTGACACAGTCCCAGTTCGGCCCAGCGTGGTGCAGCGCGATAGTCCCTGTATCCCGTGGGCCGCTGAGGGTTGGAATCGCCCGTCAATTCCCCGGTTTTCCGGGAGGCTGCAGCCGGATTGGCGACACAGAAGACTTCCGCGACAGCGTTGATCCCGGCTCCAGGTAGTAAGGGCCAGGGGAAATCCGAGAGGGGAGGATCACGGGGATTTGGCGCCCGCGGTGTGCGATCGGTCCAATTGGGATCCCGCTACTACTTCTGCTCTCGCTTGCACATCGACTTCGGAGTCTTTCTGCTATTGTTGCAGACGCTTTCCGCTATCATCATGCCGTACTTCCATGGCGGAAGTGGAGGAGACGTTAGGAGACTCGATGTTGTGTCCCGTCGGCCACTTTGAGTTAGTTGTGTAACATAGTCCGAGAACTTGCGACATGGTCATTGGCTATACCGGCTTTCGTAAGGGGTAATGTCGTCCCACATACCGGGTTGGGTTGCAACATGTGTTTTCAATCACCATAACCTCCATACACGGGGATGTCGGTCTAACAAGGAAATACTGCGGCTTCCCTACCGTGTCAGTATAAGGGTATCGTATCAAAGCATACTAATAAGGAGCAAAGCCGGCTCATAAGTCATTTAAGACTCTTTATATTCAAAACTATTGGCCGTAATCCAAACTACAAGAGTATCTGGCGGCATGGGAGATCTCACGTTTTACGGTTCCGTAATATGATATTCTAAGTTCCGCATTATACTGTATGGTGCTATAGCACTATCTCGGTGGGAATTTTGCGTAACCCATGGCATATGCTTAACTTCGCCAGTACTTGGGTCCTCTATGCCTGCAAGTCATGCTGGTTGTGAATCGTAGTCCCCAGCACTTATCAGCCAATGTTTAACCGATGGAAAAAGAAACTTGAACTGGTTCACAAACCCTCAAAAGGTTTCAGCAGATATTTCCGAAGTCTGCTGGGTGTCTCGGATCATAGACTAATATATACATCAGAAAAGACATAAATCAAATGTTGCCGCTCAAGTCAATATTGAGTTTGATAGCGTGGCAGCAGCGCAAATAAATCACAAGATCTGTTTGTAACTTTCGACCTGTGTCAGAGATTTCGGTGCAACAGCGTGAAAGGCTAGAAGAAGTAGCAGTCTCGCAGGTAGGTAGCAGTAGATTAGACCCGTAACGCCTGGCCCTTTTCCGGTATATGGGAGGAAAAGGGCCCTATATATAAACCTAACACCCCTGTATAGCGCCCCTATATAGCGCCCCTATATAGCCCCTTTCTAGGAGATTCCACCTTTGTACGTGACATCCCTGGTAGTGCCCCGGCAAGATACCAGGCTATAATGCCATACTTACAGCATTTCTGGTGGCATAAATACGTCTTTTGGACATCGGGTACTCTAATCGCTTGTGTGGACTTATGGGGAGACCCGCAGACGCCATAAAAGGGTGAGCACCTTTGCTTGGGGAACCAGGACTCGTATGTTTGCGAAAGCGAGTTTCAGTCTCAAGGATCAATCATCTGTTATAATATGGCACGCCTAGAACGACAAACAGGTATATTGATGCTAAGAAACGCTACCACCCCTCACTATGATTATCAGTTTTGAGCAACCTAAAATAAGAGATAAAGACAGAGTGAAATTGTAGAGTTATCATCTAACCAGATTATATAATTTCTAACCTGTTAACGTCAAAGATAGCCTGATTACCCGCTAGACTTCATACCGAGCGATTAGCATTGAGGGCTCTGGGACTACACCACCATGTGCACACAGAAGTTTGTCGGTCGCCGTCCCCTATTTTAGCCCCTATTCCGGGCCCTATCCTACAGGCAATCCAATAAATCGCCACAGCCTTCACGATGCTTACGTATGTCACATATTCTCTGCTGGCATGTAAAAGCTTCTGTCGGTAAAAGGGCGCAGCCGACCCCGAAATAGCATCAGATCTTATGTAACCCGCTAGGACAATTAGTGATTGAGAGGGTAAAGTTTCCTTAACTAAGATTCTCATAATGTTAAAGTTCAGCGGACCTTGGGAGATCTTGCCCCCAACTCGTTTGTTGGAACACCCGTGACCATAACGAATGGGCTTTAAATCTCTTCCAGGATAATATGCGCTATTAGGACCATCTGTGTTTGCTCGAAAACAGTCGTCTGGGTCTCATGCTCTAGTTTGCAGTGATGATTTCGATTTTTTAGCCGCTTTGTCTTCTACATTACAGTAATTAGTAACCATACAAACTCGGCATCAGTTATATGATATATCAGCGAAGTTTCCTAACTGCGCTTGGTATTATATCTCTTCTAAATCCTTTCTTAGTTATTGTATTCTGTCTGTCTTATTCGTCGCAGGGACGTTGTCACTCGCTAGCCCCCAGCGATTAATATGTTTCGAAGCCATGGTGTACCATGCAATAGTTTTACCGGATCGAGTGTGATATATGTTAAAAGTAGGCTAATCCTACTTACAGTCTATACTGAGTAGCCTGCCTTCAAGCCTTGACGACTATATAATTATGTATAAACACGGCCGCGAGGGTCGTTTTACCCCTATTCTAACCCCTATTCCAGCAGGAGGGTTTGTTGATAAAACACAACCGCTTAAAACTTCTCCACCCTACAATTCGTTATTTTGGAAGTCAAAAAGATGCACACCAGAGAGTAAGCTATCAATTCTAATACGGCTACAAAAGCACGCGACGTCTGGTTATAATCGCCCCTTTCCCTTCCTAATCATACGATAATAGGTTCCATTAGCATAGGGTAAATGTGTTTCTTATTCCATCTTAATTCCATTCCCGCTCTCCTGCAATCGGGAGCACAGTATTAGTCTCTTTTAAACCAAGTAATTATGTTACACAGCATTTTACCGCCGCCGACTCATTCAAAATTAGAAGATACTAGTATATTTCTTCTCTATCATTTAAACGTCCATAACTTACTTTTTTCATCAGACTGATGCCCACGCAGTTCCCGGTAGCTGGTCATGGCCACATCGGATGAAGTACCGTCATTGCTCGCGTCTTGAGAGTTGGGGTGATAGTCGTTCCCTTTTCAAACCTGTTCCTCACGGCAAGGAATGGCAATCGCGGCAACCCTCTCACGTCTACCAAAGGCATCCAACCCAAGCGATTCTAATACTAGGATGAAGGGACTACCGCCGAAACGCTGACTTAACGGAAATCAGCATGAACCCGCCAGTACGGCAACGTATTGACGCCCATATCGAAAATGGCCCAGGGCTAGTGCGGTAGCCCACTGACGTCCACGCCCCCAGGTGCCTCAGGGGCAGAGTGTCCAAGGACACACAGCTCAGAGTAAAATCTCCCTCTCGTAGCGGCAGCCGCCACAGCACACGGAACGTTGACCCCGCGGGGGTTACCCAGCTGGAGCTGGACGGTCCCAAGGACGCCGAAGTTGCAGAACACGTACTCGTCTGAGGTGAAAAGAAGCGCCCTTATTTAGCCTTATATATACCCCATGCCGAAAATTTGGCAATACGGCTGATTAAGCTCTCGTAACCAGTCCGCAACGATTGATCGAATTGACCGCCAACTGCCTACTATTGTGGAGAGAACATAACCAAAAGGGGCTTCTAGCTCGAATGCAAGATGAAGACGGCCTAACGCCTAATCACGTTTCCGTACTGGACTCAGGTCCGGTGTGAGAACTGTTGGATACCGTACTGCCACACCGCTAAAATATCGGCTGACTCTCGTGTGTGCTTTTTGGATCCTCCGAATCGGTTCTCCTCCGCTTTTACCAGCCGAATAGCGACAGTAAGAGGTGTAATCCTTTGTACACGTCTGAATAGGTATGTATGGAATGAACCGCGTAACATGCGCCAAGTCCTGCACCCCTTTCTATAGCTATATGCTTGCTATAGGATTTCTACTGTAACGATTCCCTCGCAGAGAGTTTCCCCAGTGACATGGGTCTTGATCAGCTACTTAGGAGCCTTGAAAATTTTCGCATATTAACATATCCATGGGCGGCATTTGCTCCTTTCCGGACGCTGATGCTCCTACCTTTATTGGATCGCGCTGAGCGATGGGAAGATACATATGAAGCATGGTGATTCTTTCCGCCTATATCATGAACTAGAGAGTCGGTGGAAAGGTAGGCTTCGTTAAGATTATATAGTTGTGCAAATATTGCCTTAAGAGGAACCCCATGTGCGTACGATGCCGAAAGCGTCTGAGTCTGCATATGGGGCTACGTGCCAATTTCTCGTTTATCATGGTGCAAGCAATGCGACATCACTCCTGCAGTGTCTACGTGGTATAGCATGTGAATGCCTGTAAACTTTTTGGATTGGTTTCCTAGTGGATACATTCTTATGGTTTAACTGGCCTCTTCGTTACCAATTAGGGCTTCCAGTATACGATATATATGCATGAACCTGTTGGCAAGGTCGTATTAGTCCAAACTCCGCTTCCTCAAAACAATTCGTCGGGTTCTATCCCGTGGCTCTATGAGAGTCACCTTGCGCACCCCCGGCGGCCGCTCCCCGAGGCATTCAATGTCGTAGTCCATCAGGATGTGAGACATGGCGAGCTTCTGGAGTGTGACCGCAAACCATCGCCCTGGACAGGCGGGTCTGCCCAGCCCGAAGATAAGGAAATCGGGGGACAAGGTTGTGGCCTTTGGGCGAGCCGGATCCTCCAGAGCACGCCTCGGATTAAAGCCGCCGGGGTAATACTTTGTGTCGGTTTGGATACCCCTTATTGGTGCCGCGAGGGTTGCGCCCTTAGGCACGTGCAAGCCGTTGGAGAAGGTAAATCCGCTTTCCGCGACGATCGTCCGCTCGAGACCTACATCCCCGACCGGGTTCGCACGGAGACTCTCGCGGTAGAAAGAGTCCATGAAATCTAACTTGCCCACGAAGTCTGCGTTGTAGCCTCCGGTTTCCCTTAGGGCGGAGCTGATCTCCGTGCGTAGATCTGCGACGGTCTCATCGAACACGTCTTTGGGAAGCCCAACAAGATCGTACATCGCATTAGAGAACGTGAGGGTATTGGAGTACGATTGTAAGAAGTTGAAAGTTAGGATTCTGTTAACCAGCATTATCGGTGTATATTCGATATGCGAATTTGGGTCTTCCCGTGCCACCAGCATAACTGCTGTCAAGAGGTCTTTCTACAATGTCAAATCAGACTTTGGGGCCTTAACTCAGCAGAGTGGGGGCACGGCATGAGGGCGCTTACAGGCAAGTTGGGATCTTTTCCCGTCTTTTCAGATTCATCGAGAATTTGCATCCTTTCTATGATATAAGGAAGGGCATGCTTGGCTACTATCTCACGGTCCCGTCTCAGCCTTCGTTGCACCAAAGGGGCTAGCAATCTGCGGAAAGGGTCAACGTTACTCTATCTATGCATTGGTGTCCCGGTACTTACGGTCGAAGGAAGGGTGGAATGAATCGAACATATATGGCCAATGAGAACATGTTGACCGCGTAATCGATTGTCGCCTCCAGAAACTCTTCATTGCGGCAAAGAGGATAGCCGCAGATGATCCTATTGCTTGTGCGGGATAGGAATTTCATCGCTGTATCCCAGACATTGATCTTTATCTCACCATTTTCATCCATCTGGGATGTGAGCGTGTCTGTCAAAGCGGCAACCATCTCCTCATTCATCATATCAACCTTGTAGCGTAGTTTCTGAACCAGCTCTTTCCGTACGATAGGCTTCTGGATATTGTTGTCGAGCATGTTGTCCCCGAACAAGCTGTACTTGGCATGCATCACCTCGCGGACATACTTGTCGAACGACACCACGTCCTCGGGCTGCTTCGCGTATTCCGCAATGAGCTCAACGGGAAGCAGTAACATGAAGCCCGTATTTGAGTGAGGAAACGGTATTAGAAACACCGTGTTGGCGGAGTTGCGTATCTAGTACTCTGTCAGCTGTCGTCACATGAGACCTGATGGCTGAGCCACCTCCTTACCCTCTCATATAAAGACTTGAATAGGTCACCCGCATGAAACACACATCGGTGGACTGTCGAGAAGAACTGGAGGAGCCCACGCCCTCCCTCCACCCACGGATACGCAACATACTTCCGCGAGAATGAAGCAGTCAATGCCGGTTCGAGAAGATGCCCAACCCAGGCCACAAGGACAGCTATTGCTGCGTAAACCACAGTACGAGGTGCCAGCCATAGCCAGATTTCTGGTTTAGCTAGATCCATATCCAGACTCCAGGCGATGAGTGCAAAGACTGGGGCAGTGCGGCTTTAGAAAAGGTTGTGAGGGATCGCAGTCGCTTCACGGATGGATGAGAGCTGCAGCATCTCTCCGAATTGTAATACTCATTTGACGCTGATGGGGCACACTGAGGTAAGTGGGCGCCTCCGACCTTCGAAATAACCACTCACTGGTGTGGTACCAATGTCTCTACTGCGCACTTACTATGTAAGAACAACTATGCCCCTCATATACCCACATTATGCATAGCCGTAGTGGTGGAAATTCATGATCATATAATCTCAGTGGACCCTTCCAAGACTGTCCGTTGATCCTTCTCTCAGTTAGAACCCAGATACGGGGACCCCATACTGGGGAACCCTAGCATTTGCTTACCCAGGAATCTTCTACGTCTTACCGGATAAGGAAAGAGCCTGTACGACTAGAAGTCAAATTGGAGAACCTCACCCAATACACATTGAGCAGGTAGCGCACCTCGACCTGCCTTCTTCCTAACAGTAGAGAGAAATGCTGCAGAGATGCTATACCGTAACGGTTTCCATTCACCTCTCACGACAAGCATCCAGATCGTTTCGATGCCAATGACGTGAGAGCAATGGGGGCTAGATTTAGCCGAAGGTGCGAGTTTCCATATTTTTATACCCCAATGGGAAGGTCTTCCTGTCTAACAGTAAGGACTAATTACTTTGAATTGCTACGGGTCCCATATGTCGGCCTTGTCACTAGGAATTTATACGACATGGAGGCCTTGATACTAAAATTGTCCTCGTGGAGCTCCTTTCCCCCTCCAGACTTCTATATGACACTTGTATATGCACTGGAACGTCAGGGCACATCCAGAATGCGATGTGATGACAGGTGAAGGGATTCAGATCCAGTAAATGATAAGGAAAAGCGCTCGTGTAGCCCAACCATAAGGATTCCGTCGGACCTAAGCATCCAGGGCCCAGAAAAGGAACAAGAGTGTAATTAATCCTTGCTAGGTGGGAACTTCATCAGTCACAGGATAGCTGTTAAGGAACCTAATTCTATGCAGTACTTAGCGTCTATGTACCTCCCGTACCCCCTAACAATGGTAGTAGGATCCTGACGTTACATCCCGGTCTGCATTTCGTCGGACGACCAATTACGTTCATATTCTTCAGTGGAGATCTGACGAACTACTGCCTTCCGAGCAGGACGGCCTTGCCAAGCGTACCGGGGATGAGGGATTAGCTTCACGTAGAATATTAAACGGTTACGGACCCCGTTGGTCTGTCGGAGCGATCCAACCCTGTCGACTTGTCGATGGAACTGCTGTAGGTGTCTTCGAGAGACCGTCTTAAGGCGGTTCCAGAGAGTTGTCAGCCTGGGCTGAACGTTATAGGATGAATAGTTTTCAGCCGGCACAATGCCAGAGAGCTCGAGATGGAGAAGCCTTTGCAGTCTTGTGGTACTGCCCACCCTAATGGGCTTGGGGCATCTCGCGCCCTGTATAGGGGCTATCAAAACCGCAACGGGCTCATATCAGTTTCCCCTCGCTCTCCTCGGGATGATAGGTTCAGGGGCAACTCTTGTTGACTGTAAGTCGGGCCATATGTCGTTTCACACATCTGGGAGACTAACACTACATTCGAGCGTACGACACATATAAAGATATTCCGCTACCAAGCAGGCCACGACAATGGCTCTGGAGGCTTTGGATATGCTCCCTGTGGGCGACTGTCTTCATCTGCACCTTCTTCTCTGGACTCCAGACCGCAATCCAGATGTATAGGTTCTCGCTGGTCGGCCTATTTTGGGGGACGCCTTGTATTCCCTTGTTCTCATGGTCTGCTGGTTTCAGGATGTCGAAACCGAAGACTCTTGTACGTTTATGCACCCTTAGGTGGGTTTCTAGCTAATGCAGATTATAGCTTCGGGAGGCGAAATCCCTCGTGGTTGCTATATGTATGGCATATGTCACAGCCGACACGAGCATGTTCTACTTCTGTCACGGCAAGGACACCTTGTGCAACGGGCAATCCCTTCGCACGAGGAGCCTGTGCCTCGCAGTCTTGTATCAATTCTTCCGCGAGACTGCGTGTGACACGAGGGACATTGCGGAGGATACGAAGGACGGCATGAAGACGCTCCCGGTAAGACTGGGCAAGAGGAGCATGCTGCTCGTCATGGCAGGCGTAGGCACTTTGCTTGACTCACTCATTACAAACGCCATATTGGTGACCTGGTTGGGCATCCAGGTGAGCGCACTCTTAATTCTCTGGAGTATAGTGCGCGCTGTCGGCTTGATTGCATTCTACACAATGGTGTTACGATATCCTAAGGGGAGTCTGGCATGGGGGTGGATGTCATTGCTAGGGCTGCTGCCCGTACTGTGGGCACAAGCGGCTTTGCTAGACTAGCTTTAAGAAATGGTGAGCAGAAATAATAACAACTTTTTCAAAAGCATTGCTATTCCTCCCGTGCTTGAGAACTGACCTTGTCGTTTTCGTTTTCACCTTCCTGATTCGTACCAATTGGTAGTCTTGATTGCTCGGCGACCCTCTGCGTCTCCACAACTACCTCTGGGCATTTTCTAAATCCCTCAAGAGGCCCATTGCTTAGGTTCACGAGCACAGCACCTCGCGGTTTAAATGCGGCTCCACGAGCCATGGAGGGAAGCTGCTCTTCAAGATCTGCGTCCATTAGCGATGTAGAAGCTCGACAGTCGACTAATGGTGCAAGTTTACAGCATATCCGAGATCGTCGAATCCTGCTCCGCATCTTCACACCTAGAGTCACTCCGTAAATCCGCGGATCTCTGTAAGGGGCGGTGGGTTTACCATAGACACAGGACGAAGACTAGGCGGTAAATGAATCCCCGAGTTCTGCGCTAAAGCGAGCTGCAGGTCATCTTCAAGTATATGGAACGAATGTAGACCTCCTGTAGTCGAAATCCTTCGGGGGGCTATCACCATGAGAGGCTACATAGATTAAGACCTCGTGATAAGTTCCAGATTCTATCCATAATGAGTTTAGTCAAGCGGTGTCACGTACCCATCATGAGTCCTACATGCAGGCGATTCCATTCTGTGGTTGGTCAATGGGTCGTCCGCGGAGAATGCTTGATATATACTCCCCTTTGGCATGACAGAATCCCCTCTTCTAGGTCTAGCATTCGTATTATGGTCTTGCATATGGCTCGATTCCTCGCTCTGCTGGCTTACCTTGGGAATTTTACCTTGGTGCACGATCACACCCTTATCGAAGGGCTTAGGCTTTTTCAACATCCTAAAATAGGGTATTGAAAATTCAGCAGGGATCTATGCCGTAGCGAACAGTAGCCATCCGTGTCCACGGTCTTCTTCTACAGATAATCTCAAGGAAAATCGTATGCTTCAACATTGTATAGCCAAGACATAGTGATAATTGCCCCCTCCTGTTGCAAACTGTAGGAATATATAACTATATTACGCTTGAACTACTAACGCAGTTCGAGCGCCCGATCTTTTGCCATAATCCAAGACAAACTCTCGGAATCTGAACCCCGCCTGCATATCGACTTTTCCAATCTCCTTTCCAATGAGGTCACCAACCTCGCGTGTATCCTGCTTCTGCTTTTAACCTTACATGCCACCAAGCTAACTGTCTGTATCTCTCCAAAACATGAACTCTCAAGTTTCATACGCCTTCATGTGCCTCATTATCCTCGTCATTGCTCTCTGCTTCCTCCGCGGGCGATTCAAGTTTCGTTGGAGTCTGGCGCCCCTCGTTGCGCTAGGTGAGTACCCCTATGCAAAAGTTGCCTCTAGTGTTTGCATGCTGTCGAAGTCATCAACAACTCAGGCGGCCAGGGCGAGGTGTACAACCGTTCTTCTGCTAAAGCCAATGTCGAAAGAGGCTGGACATCGGGGTCGAGTCCATCGTCTGGTTCCGATCCAGAAAGCTCGCCGCCGAAGGTCGAGTGGTCTTCCGATTTGACAGGAGCTTCTACGGATTCGTAGGCACCACCTCCAGCAGTCTCAAGGACTGCAGCATCATCGACGCGCAGAGCTATAAACCTGCCACCATTGCAAACTACCAAAAGAACGGCAGGATTCTCGTGCTCGATAAGTCGTTTAAGTTTTCCGTAACTACCCCGGACTAAGAAAATGCGGCTCCTCGACCCAACAATTCTCAATTGCAGCCAAAGCGTCCTACAACCCCAATAACGACGTCATTGGAGTTGCGCGTGGAAAGTCCTTGGGAGCCGGTATCACTCAAGCGCCACGGACTGCGTCGAACTCAAAAACCCGGTGTTATGGTTACCTTCACAACCACCCGGACCGTCTATGTCAAAGTCAGCAGTTTCCCGGAAGGAACCAGCCGGACTGGTCCAGACGCTGCGGAGAGAAAGCCATCAGTGTTTTTTCCGAGTGGGAAGAAGAAAGCGACTGCGAGTGAAAGACAAAAAAGGAACTTCTCCTTGGCTTACTCTGTCGGTGGGGATGACTAAGCATGGCAATGGCGTAGCAATTTTGTACTGGGGTAACATAGCCGTGTCTCTGTACGAAGCCTGGACATGAAATTTGGTTAATGACTAAGAAGAACCGTCATATTCCGTTGAGCGCTACAGACAACAGTAATCCTTTTTGATAGGTACAGGGAATATACCCCTTCAAAAACCTATTAACTCCATCGAATTTTAGAGCAGCTTTTGGGACCATCCAGGAAGTCTAAGAACTCGAGGCTGTTGGTTGATATGGCTGCACAAAAATATTCATTGATCCTGAAACTCCCCCAAAAGGGCATCGAGGTCCTTCGTCTGAATGAACACTCATTTGTGCATATATATTATGAGCTCCCATTTTACAAGGTGGCTCAACTACCGGGTTTCAATAGATTGTGACTGCAGGGTACGAGTTAGTCGAGTAGCTGCTTAGCCTTCTTACACGAATCCTAACTAAAGGTCGCTATCATGGGCCTCTAAGAAAGTATCCTTAGTATAAGTGAAGTTTTCCGGTGGACCCTCGACATCAAACGATTAGTAGCATATTTAAGCCGCAGGTACGAAAGCCAGTAAGAGTAACCCCCGTAGGCGAGTTGGCATTTCCAACTTCTGTGAATGTGTCCTGTAAGAAAGAGCAAGGACCAAAGGTCCAATCGAATACTCCGTAGCCTTTTAAATCACTGCTCGAATCATACTGGAGACTGGGTCCCATATGGCGAACGCAGCGGATTCCATAATGTTATAGGAACAGGCGAAATCCATCATCTGCAGAGGCTCGTCAACCCGCTTTAAAACATTGGCGTGTCCAACCACAGCTGCCCCAGATATTAGAAAGCGTAAGCGTCATGAGCCAAGACAAGAAGGGCCATCGTCTTCAGAGGTACTTGAAGTGTCTGAGTTTGAGGTTATACCAGCAGCCCTCGGTCTGTTTCGAGGCACTGACCATTCCCAGAAACTGATAAGACATGTAAGAGTCCTCTACACCTTGGCTATGCCTGCTGATACGCGCCGGTCACCGCATCCCAGAGCCGCACTGTGCGATCGTCTGAAGCCGACGCGAGCGTCTGGCCGTCCGGCGAGAAGGCTACTGCGTGGACCCAATCGCTATGCCCCTCGAGCGTCTGCCGGTACGCGCCGGTCGCTGCATCCCAGAGCCGCACTGTGCGATCGTTTGAAGCCGACGCGAGCGTCTGGCCATCCGGCGAGAAGGCTACTGCGTGGACCCAATCGCTATGCCCCTCGAGCGTCTGCCGGTACGCGCCGGTCGCTGCATCCCAGAGCCGCACTGTGCGATCGTTTGAAGCCGACGCGAGCGTCTGGCCCTCCGGCGAGAAGGCTACTGCGTGGACCCAATCGCTATGCCCCTCGAGCGTCTGCCGGTGGGCTCTCCAGCGGAAGATGTCAATAAAATGCTCCATCAGTGGAATGTGGCCGAATTCAAGCAAGAAGTTGAAGAAGTCCTGCTGAGACGCCAAGTTGCAGTTTCGCCCGCGTGACAAGGCCGTCACACAATCTTCGATGCCCGCCGCAAAGTCGGAATCAGGACTCAAAGAAGCGACCAATACCCTAGCCGCAGCTTTGTGCTTGAGGAGAGCAGCCGCAGCAATAGGTAGGAAGTAACGACCGCCACGGATGTTCAAGTGGGATGAGAGTCTGGGGTGGATTTGAAGAAGGCTATCCAAGCCATGTTCCGCAAGAATGTATATAATGTCAACCATGTCGCTATAACGCCGTGATTTGAATTTCTCGAAGGTATTGTAAAGTTTGACCCAATCTTGCTGGCGCTTGGAGAATTGGGACAGAAACCCATCTTGAGAGACTCCGTATTGCTGCGCCTGATTGGCGTGAAGGAGGATATTGTCGGTCGCATACCGGAGAAATGGCCACATTTGTATGAGATCCTGAGCCGATCTTGTACTGGCTTGTGAGTCTCGGCCCTGATATGCTTCAATCTCGCCCAAGCACCGTAATTTGAGTGCGTCGTGACCGAATGCGGTAAATTTATCGTGATTAAATAACGGCCAGAGTCGCCGTCGCCCGTTCTCCGAAAACAAGAAGTCCCGTACAGACTCATGTATGAACTGGACCGTCGGGTCCTTGTCCTCTCTTCGTGTCTTGGTTACTTCTGCCAGACCTTTGGAAGAACTTAGGGCAAATCGGCCCATGACATCGCGATCAACCTCCTTTGCTGCCCAGGAATCATGAAGATCGTTGTCTCCCGCAGGGCGGAGAGCAAAGAAATACTCCGTCAGGGTCACAGGTCGGATGGCAAATAGGATCAACTGGATACAGAACCGAAGCTCGTCCATATCTGCATTATCTCGTGCCAGAATCATGTCGAATAGGTTGTCTAGTCCCATGGGTATTGTGTTGAGACATTTCTGGAGTTGGTCAACTCGACCCCCAGCACTCGTTTTGTTAAGCATAGGAATAACCAATGCGACCCAAAGGAAAATCCCTGCAGACTTTTCGAGAACCTCCTTTCTGAAATCCTCGGCTCGCTTCGACTTGGGCAATTTCAGCTTGCTGCTGATATACCGGGCGATGTCTTCGCTGTGCTTATCTTGGTCCTCTAATATTATTTGGAAGCCACATTTAAGTTCGATTGATGGATAATGCCGACTCGAGAAACATATGCGAAGGCGTATGCTTTTTTCAGCCGCTCGCTCGCCCAAGTCTTCGAAGAAGGATACCATGTCGGCAACGTCGTCATCGCGGCACTCGTCCAGGGCGTCAATGAAGACTGACAAGTCCCGATCACCCAAACAGTCGATCGCCCTTTCTATGGTCTTTTTCAGAGCCTCGATCTGCCAGCCAGATCTCTTGATGACACGCCAGGCGTTAGAATCGAACTCGTCAAGAACTCGCTGGAGGTCCGGGGCTTTTTGAAACAGTTGCCAGAGCAGGGATCGATAAAGACCGAAAGTGGATTTTTCAAGGCGCTCGCCAGGCGCGTAGAAGAAAAATGAGGCGAAAAGACGATTGGAATCTTTGGCAACAGACTGTCTGGTCCTTGCCTCGAGAAACTTCATCAGGATCGACTTGCCAGAGCCAGGTTTCCCCTTGATCCATAAGAAGCCGTGATGGTGCTTAAGGTTCTGTAGATCCAGCCACTGGCAGTATTCCTCCTTTTCAAGGAACCATAAGCACGTCTTGTTGTGGGCAGCCTTTAGCGATAGCAACCGAGCATCAATTTCATCAAAGTACAAAAGCTCCGTGAGCTCTTGACGTTGGGCAAGGACCTCGGCTGTGACTGTCGAGTCGATATCAAGTAGATCTGCAAGCAACGGCCCGTTTTTCTGGGACACGTTATCTTGGGGAGGAGGCTCGGATGGAACATGGAGACGATCGTAGATGGAGCGCAGTGCAGATGCGACTTTCTGGTATTCCGGGTCATGGTTGCCGGAGAACCGGACCATGTCCCGGTGATTCTTTCCGATATGACGTTTTACTTCGAGCCCAGGATCGCCAATACAGGAGGATTCGTCTTCAACAACCTGGGTAAAGGGAGTTAGCGGAAATTCAAGTTTCTTTCTTTTTGAAGAGGAGCATGAGCACATCTCTTACCTGTTTGCCAAAAAGTCCACGTAAAGGGTATTCTTCCTGAAAGGAAAAGATAGCCCAACGACTGCTCTTTGATAAAGTCACAAAGCTGTCTTGAACTGACCTTAAATAATCCCCTCCCTGCAACAGGGTCTGTACGACGCTATTATTAAGTTGCCATGCGAGTCCCGCTAAGGCCTTGAGCACATGGTGCGCAATATTGAACGGGTCGGCTCCTCGATGGGGAGTGCCGAAGAATAACACGCCAACCGTCGACTGAGCAATGTTGTGCAGATGGGCCTGGGGTTTATCTTGGCCGTGTTCACTGGCTCTGATCAGGGCAACCTTGGATATCAGTCCACCTAGGCTGTGGGCGACGAATACGAGGGGTCGCGAGGGAGCGTCCCGACGGTTGTCAGCCAAGGTACAGAGTAAGTCCCAGCCATGATCGCCAACGGACTTCTTGCTCACAGGACGACTACTGAGCCTGCTGCGGATATTGGTATCGTAGCCGTATGTGAAAACTCGAGAATGGGGAAGTGCGGCCGGAACCAGGTCGCGGGGCCAATAGACGCCGTGTGCTTGTTCTGGTTCTGGGGGGTTTCCGGGGCCATGTTTATCCAATCCTGTGGGCCGTTGCGGATGTGACGAGAAGATGCGCGAGACTTTGGAAGGTGGAGGTTGGACGTCGCTGGAGCTAGGTACCGGGCGCTTCCTTAAGGGAAGGCTTCGTTCGGGTAGATGGTCGGACGTCCAGGTTCGTTCGGGATGACCGGTGAAGCCGTGGACAAAGAGTATACTGCAGCGGCGACGATTAGCGATGCTAAAATCCGTAGGTAGTCCCTGGAGTCGACAGGCAGGATGGTGGGGAATGTGGGGAATGTGGGGGAAGGTGAATGGGGGCACGGACTCGATTGTGGGGTTCTCAGCTTCGAACAAGACGGTAATCCCATGCTCGTTCACTTCGGGAACTGGAGATTGAGCCATTTTGACGGCTTGAAATCCGTCGATCCTCGTTCCGGCTACGTTTGGGTGAGAAGTTGGAGGTTGCAAGATGCATGATGCATGATGCAAGACGCAAGAAAGCGACGAGGCTCTGGCGCTGCAGTCTGGGAAGCCTAGCTAGCTTGGAATCGACGCCCATTTTAGGGCTGAGATCGAACGAACCTAGCTTTTAACCAATGGAATGCTTAAAAGAACAACAACAACAACAACAGATTTGACCCCAATACTGAATACACACTTGTGTCTAACATTTAAGAGTCTCAGTCTCATTTTGATACAGACATCGCGGTTATAACGGCAAGCGGCCTTCAATTATAATGACTAGAAACTACTGAAGAAAAGACGATCTACTTAGCTCCTGAGCACTGGGGCTGTGGGATAACGAATTCCAAACCAAGGCAACAGCCCTAGATCTATGGGACCATATCGACCCGGATCAGAAATCACCATGGCTTACTCAACCTACGAAGCCAAATTTCGAGAATTACCCGAAAAGAGCCAAACCGCGAATTACTAGAAACAGCTTGACCGAGACTACCGCCGATAAGATGACTATCGAGGGCAGGCTCAGTTACAATACGGATTGGGCCGTGTGCGTACGCGAGGATAAAGAATACAAGGAATCGAAGCGGAAGCGCGCTATTACCGATGAGAACCTTACCGGACCTACCTGTCCGGCATGCCTAGGTTTCCACGAGTTACCAACTTGCTGGTTCGTTTTTAAGAACAAAGCAGCCGGCGATTGGGAACCGAACGAGACCTCGAAGTGACTGGTCAAAGAACGTATCAGCATCGTCGCAGGCCTAGCGGAAGTGATCAAGAGATTGAATCTTTGTCACAGTTAGGCTGATCGCGAGGAAAGGTTGCATAGAGTGTGAGAAGTGTAAATTGTCATGGATGATCAGGGCTTTATAGAGTAGTGGCTAGAAAGCTTTATATATACTTGTGGGAGCCCCGGAACAACGTTGTTGCGGGGTGCCTACAGTTCCCTGGGGCTTGATAACTAAGCTAGCAACCCCTATTCTGCGACATACCCCCCAGATAAAAGGGAGATGCTTTCTTGAATCTGCCAAACGCAGCTCTATATGATTCCTAGGTAGATATTAACAAAACAAAACAAATGAAAATGACGTAATTGACGCGATATTGGGTGTAATAACAAAGGGGTAGGCCGTATGCGTCAGGTGATTTGGGGGAGTTAGGTTTGTGTATTTCTTTCCCCCTTATTGCTTATGGCAACAGGCAACGAAAAGTGGCCCGCGTTTTACGTACGCGTATTTATCTGTTGAATTGTTAACGCTGCAACGCTTACTCTCTTTTTCGCTTCTTCGGTTCGAACAACAGCTTCGTAAGCACCTTAAGTTAGGGAGAGATAAGCGCGAGGCTAACATTATGTGTGCAGATTATTATCATCACCACCAGCAGAAGTAAGTGCATTCCCCGTACGTTGCACGCATACTGCGTACTTTGCGAGCTACAGGGTGTACTAACAGGTGATCGTAGCCACTACAACAATAACAACAACAGCAGCAGCACCACCATCACCAACGTAAATGCGCGCTGCTCCTAGGTGCCTTTGCATAGGGTTGCTGACGATGATCATGGTAGATGCCTTCCGCGGCTTAACGTGCTGCTGCCGTTCGCGCCCGGGCCGCTCGCGCCGAGCGCCTGGCCGCCGAGCGCGCCGGGGCCGCTGCCACCGAGGCCGCTGCTGCCACCGCCGAGGCTGCTGTTGCTGCCGCGCCGCCTGCGCCGCCTACGCCGCCTGCGCCTACGCCCGAGCCTGCTGCGCCGGCTCCCCCTGCGCCTGCGACCCCCGCGCATCCCCCGCGCCAGCGTCCCGCGCAAGGCGCGCGCCGTGCCGAGCCGTGCCTGGGCTGCCTGCGTTCCGCGCTCGCCGGGTGTTCCAACGGCGTATGCTTCGACGCCGCCGTGGGCAGTCGCTGCTGGCGCTGCGCCTTCGGGCATACCTACGTCCCGATATACGTACCTTTTCCCCTGCTTCCTAAAAGCTTCTTTTTCTGCTAATTATTGATCGCAACCTTACCCTTCCGCGGCCACACTCAGCAGGCTGCTAAATAACTTGGCAGCCACAGCCATTTCGGAATGGATTGAAATGCCACGTATAACTGATTGCATGTAATTCTTAGACGTTTTTCGAGGCGGTTCAGATCTCAGTCTGCAGAGTATCGATGATTATTCCTTGAAGGTCCTTCCTTTTCTCCAACGCATCCATGTATGCCATAAAGTAGGTGATCAGCATCAGGTGATCTTGCCCAGATCCAAGTTGCCACTCTAGAACCGGAGCAGTAAGTACAGAATGTAGGTTGTATTCTGCCCGATTATCTGAGGTGGATCAAAGATAGCCAATTACTGGGCTCGTAATCTAGATCCCCGGAGCAACATTCCTACGCTCTGTTATCCCCTACAACTCCGCGTCAGGGGTACTAGATCCACTCTGGATAGCCTCACTTCTGACATGTTTACCTCTCGCATTTGCTTTCTTCCCTATCCTGAAAACAATATCTGCCTATACTTAGTTGATCTAGCTAAACAGTGACGCCGTTCACACCGGGCTTGTTTCCTCTCACAGCAGGACGCTACAGTCTTGTGGCCGGCAATTAGCGAGCCCGACGCTCGGAATCAATTCGAGTTCCCACCAAAAACTAACCCGAAAAAGACTAATAACAATGCCTTCTCACACTCGCTGCTCTACCGGAACCAGCTCAATCTCATCATCAAGTCGTAGATTCGGCGACTTTCTGGATAGGGACGTTGATTGCCATGAGCTTTCCAATTGTTTAACTTTCACCTCTGTGGGATGTGATTTTTGATATGACTTCGAAGATCGAAGCGATTGAAATGAACGGAGCATGGACATTAGAGGGCTCAGGGATATCTTATCGAAGATCCAAGCGCTTCGTGGGAAACAAGCAACCAGAAATCCGATCCCGATCTCAGTGTAAGTCCAGAAAAGTACGATTGAAACAATGCCTGCGAATCTCATCAGAAACAGTCCAACAACGTTTTCAGCAGTCCGCTGTACCTTCTTGATCCGCTGTTGCTAAAGTTGCATCTAGGATCTTCATGGTTGGCTGAGAAATGTCTTGGACATAAATCTGGATCCAAGGGATCATTCTCAAAAGGCCTGCAATGACAGCACTTGTGGAGAATAAGAGTTACCGCATTGATCACTAGAGTGCAGCTCTAGATTGGAGCAACTTACAAAAGGCTGCAAATAAAGACGAGTGATGTCTGGACCTTCCTGCGCGTGCTCATGTTGAGCGTCCGAATCTAGGTATTGTTAGACAGCAGTCACTCTTCTTCAAACACTATCTCCCAATATTTTGGTGACGTAGAGTACGCACCATGAGAAGCGGCTCGATCAGGATCGCGAGGTCCAACACCCAGCTGAAGACTGCGCAACCAGTCTGCATCCCGAATGTATCCACGCACTCGGTTCGCAGCGATTCAAGGCTTGACCAGCTCGCAGCCGGGTTTGTTCCGCACGCAAGCGTTTCAAAGAAAAGAAAGACCACGGTCCAGATGGTAACCAGAATTATAAGGGTCCAGTTAGCATAGTCGAAGGCAGTTGTGTAGGTCCGGCCTGCCGATTTCAGATAATTAGTCAAAGTGCTAATTTACTGTTACACGCAAGGTCTCGAAGGCCTACTTACCTTTGAATATCCGGCGGAAGAAGAAGAGAATCGTCAGCTTGATCAATCCAATAGCCAGCACATGACCTATCCAAAAAGCGTACTCGAACTGCCGGAGCTTTGTTTAGCATCTATTTCGAGCTTAGTCATAGGTCTAGTACTCTGAACAGACCTTTCCAAGCTGAGCGTGTTCAGACGGAGTGATTGCCGGGTATGAATGACCACCAATAACATGAGTCTGTGCTCCTATCAAAATCTCAAAATGGCATTCATGCTATGCAATTCCGTTACATTACGTACCAATTGCCAGTGCAACACCCGCAGCAGTATTGAGTATCTGCCAACCCTGGTGAGCGCTGGAACGCACCTCAGTCCACAATCAACTGATGTTCGCAGCATACCACAGCTGGGATAATGAGAATGTCATCGATCTCGAAACTTGGGGAATAGTGTCTGAATCCGTAAAATCGGCTAGCAAGTAGAAGAACCCCAAGAACTGGAAAGAGAATTCCAATTGCAGTTACACTGCCCGTATTGACATAAGTCATGATCAAAAGGTTCGTAAGGTAATAGACATCGGCAGAAGTAGATATGAGAGACAGAGGAAACCGAAAATGTGTATACGAGGCCCAGGCGGATCACCAGTATAGGGTTTCGAGTGCATGGACTTTTAAGATGGTTCCAATGGTGATTGAAAGTGGGAAAAGACGAAGTAGGGCAGTCGTGCTCTGCCTGGAGGGAAGAAGGTGTTTGGGGGAGACGCAGGGGGAGGCGCTTCAGCCTTAGATCTGATCCTTGGGCCTGTCGTGTCCTATCAAGGCCACGAACTGAACATAGAACCACAATGTAACCTCAATCGGGCAAAGAAGTAGCATCACAATTACTTTACCCGAGAAACGAATCGTGGGGGTCATCATCGCAGTTGTGACCAGCCCCGCTCAACATGCAGGAAACGGACAACCAACATTCATGCATGTGCTAGAACCACTGATGTACCTGATCATGGTAAGCAACCTTGGAAAGGGTAACACCGATCCGTGCCCCATACAATGTAGTCGAGACGCATGTGCCGCATATTAGTCCATTGTCTCCGATCCCAAGTTTTTATGCATATCGAGAACCTGCAACGATGATCGCTAACTAGATTGAATGCCTCACACGGATCATCAAACTGCTTGCTCTGAAGACTCACTGGGGAGTTGAATTCGGTTTGGCAGGCGGTGATTTCTTCTCATCCAGCCCAATGGGTCAGTAGACTCCGAGCCTGAAAGCCTGGGTGGCTATTCCTCTTCTCATGAGCTTTTATGCCCAGGGGGAAACATTGGCGCTTCAGCAACCTAAACGGCCCGAGTCACGGTCTTTAGACCGCTGGCCCTACTATGGTTGGAAAAAACTAATGCAGACGCCATTTTGGAAATTTTCACGTAACTTGTGACTGATACAATGTTGAGACCATACTCAACTAATTACGAGATACCGTACTAAGACTAGCCGCTTCTCCCCAACTCACGCTCCATCATCTCGATCGCCTCATTGTAATGTTTTCTCATGTCAATATCCAGGATAAAATCCCATCTCCGCAACAATTTCTCTGATGTCTTCAAATTGAAGGTTGCCTCGCCACTGCCTGTCAAAATAGCGCCCGTAACCCGACTGGACTCAACAATGCGTTGAGTGCGCGGGCGGCGTACTTGGTCATATACCTTGAGAGCTGTTAACGCCTCGGTAGGGTTCTTTGCGCTTCCGAGCAAAGTAGAGAGTATGAGGCTGTCTTCGATAGACATGCCACCGCCAGAACCCTGCCAAGGTGTTGTAGCGTGGGCAGCATCACCCATAACGCACAAGGGGCCGGCAACATAAGTCCGGGCCGGCGGGTGCTCCCAGAGGTATATAGCCTCTTGTTCAGGCACGTCGCAGAGCAGCTGAATTTTTCTGTTAATACCGACTTGTTCATCAAGAAAACAATGCGAATTTACGTACCTCATTTACTGCCTTATTGAGATGGGGCGGCCAGTTTTGGTACAGCTTCCTGATCTCACTCGCACTTACAGCTCGACGCCATCTGTTTGATAACTCGGCCTCCAGTTTGTCATTCGAGCCGATCACGAACTGAACCAGCTCGCCGTTGCTCAACAGGTTATGAAGCACGTAGCTGTTATGTCCAAGCCATGAATACTCGCGGGGGTCGCCAACATCTATGAACTCCTCGCCAATTTTGGCGAGGGCGTCTGCGTACGGTTGAAGTGTCATGACTATCCACGCGCCCGTGTTGCGGGGAGAGGCGTCTGGGCTATTTTCGCCTAGGATGAGCTTCCGAACAGTGCTGTGGATGCCATCAGCGCCAATCAGGATATCACACTCATGGGTAGTCCCGTCGGTAAAGTGAAGAGTCACAGCATTTGCCGCTCGATCGACAGTGGCAAGCTTTTTGGAAGCATGCAAGCGCTCTCCCGGGACATCAGCCAACAGTTCCTGTACTGAAAATTTCGAGTTTGGAAGTTCTATTAACTGAAATCTCAAAATGTTGCGGGTTGCTTACAAAAAGCGGCGCGATGCACAATGCTCGTGAGGCGCTTTCCCGAAGCGATGTCATCAACTTCATCAACCACCTCTCCTTGCCCTTCACCTTGAGCAACCATGAAGCGGACACCTCGCATTGGGACAGCCCCGGCACGCTCGAGACATTTGGTGGCCGAGGGACCGATGAGGTCGAGAGCAGCCTGGGCGTTTCGGGTAAGGCCGATAGCCATACCCGCTTCCTTGAATGCCGGGGCGGACTCAAAAATGTGTACATCGAGGTGCGAGAATTTAAGAAGAGCGTGTAGAAGGGAAGCACCGGCTAGGCCGCTGCCGGTTATGGCAATTCGGATGGAAGAAGGCATGTTGGCAAACTTAGATCTTGATTTCTGAACAAACTGAAGGAGCCTGCGGGTTTGCTGATGCCTATAGATTTGAACGGACGGGAAGTAGAGCGTGACGTGACATTCACAATGTCTATAGGGAAGTGGAATGGGCCTTTCCCCCTCGTTGCCTAACCGAACCTGGAGCCTAACAGATATAGCCACTTGATCATCCGAGAAGTGGCAATGCGTTACCTGTTCTAAGCTTCTAAAACTATCCCATCCATGACAGAAACGTACTCGTTGTCAGGAGATGGGGACACCGCCTCTTAGTGGGCGGATCCGTATTGTCCCGCTGATTACGAAGCAGTTGGTAGTTCATGATGCAGTCAGTAGTTCACCTTGCACTTAGCAGCTTATGTTGCAGTTGGTAGCTTATGCTGCAGTTGGTAATTTACGTTGCAGTTGGTAATTTACGTTGCAGTGGTAATTTACGTTGCAGTTGGTAGTCAATGATGCAGCGGGTAGCTTATCCGACGGAGGGCCATAAAGACAGTTGCAACAGATTCTGTAGCGAGTTATTAGCTAAAAACGGAATCTAATTTAACACTGAAGCACCGAAGCTCCACTAAGTAGCGCTACTTCATAGAAACGCGAGTACGAAGATGCTTTAAGTGTTGACGTTAACGATATTGCTATCCTTTTCTTCCACTTGAAGTTCCGTTATGCCGAATGCGAAGTTGCAATTCGAAACAATGACAGGTGTTGGTACTTGCATCATAATGCAAAATAGGTGTGGCTAAAGGTAGCTTTACCGGGGAAAACTGATGGGGTTATGTGGGCGAATAACAAAAATGCTACCTACCTTTAGGAAAATTGTTGTAACTTCTTGCGGCCCCGTATCGGATGTTGCAATTGGTCGTTCATGTTGCAATTAGTAACTTATGCTGCAGTTGGTAGTTTATGTTGCAGTTGGTAGTTCATGCTGCAGTTGGTAGGTAGTTCACATTGCAGAGATTTTCACGGGTAAATCGACTCTCCACTTCCAATGGGGGGATACTCGATAGGATGTGAGGCTGTTGCATCCATTAAATGTGGCGGAAACGCGCGACTGGGGGTAGAACAAGAAACATACCTTTTCTTCAAAGGCTCTTGGGCTCCGAAGTGTTCATTTAGACATATGGATTACAGCCTGCAGGTATCCGACGAGGGGCCAACTAACAGCAGTTGCAACTTTTTGTAGCTACGCCAAGCGTCATTTTTAGTCGCTCAACCTGGCCCAATTAATCTCCGAAAAGAATACATTTAGCTACAAGTGGACCCTTAAGGCTCTTATTGGCTAATCTTTCCAGTTTGGTGGGCCACGTAACTCGCAATGACCTAAAGTTATTAGTGTGCTGCCACTTCGCTCCTCATCGGATACGTATTCAAGTACCTGGGTAGAATGCGCCCGTATCTACTATAAGGTATCACCAGCAGCGGAAGTAGAGAAAATGGTGAAACGTAGAGGATACTGAGATATATGGGCCAAGGCAGGCCTATCAAACCTGGATCCATGGTAATGTGTGTCAACCTGAAGTGATTGCAGAGCAACTGAATGTGGGGCCTAAGTAGTGGGCTAGGGTCGCTACACGCTTGGACCAGCCAGTAGGTAGCCAGATCGCTTCATGAGAATCAACGCGGCTGGACCGAGTAATCGGTCAATTCCAGAGACTGTAGTGAGATGATGAGATCCGTGGGCACCTACGTAACCAATCAAAGAACTGATAATACGGAAGTCTAACTCCACTGGCCAATGTGTTATGAGGTAGTGTTTGCTCCTCTTTCTACTAATTTGCCGAACTACGTTATGCTGAGGACGAGCTTATGAGCTTGGCCATGTGATCACAATCGCAATTCGAAAGAGGTGATGAAGAATAAATCTTGATTACCGCAGACCTCTGTAAAGTACTTAGGTACCTAGGTACGTACTAGTTTCTTGAAGTACAGACTTTTCCAATGCGTTGGTTGCATTGTCAGCGCGAAAGGCCCTTATGTTTCCGTCAACGTGAACATTCCCAGAACTTAAACGATGACCGATGCCATGCTTCAAATGAGAGGCTATGGAAGGTGTGCCCCCCGCATCAAGACGTCGCTTGATAGTCTAATCACGTTTGGATTTGAGAGCGAAGTCAGGGTCAAACTCAGTCGACCCGTCGCGCTTAGCCCTAAGGGCGAAGTCAGGGTCGAACTCAGTCGTTCCATCACGACGTCCGACTATTCCGAGGGAGCCAGGCTGCTCTGTGTACACGTAAGAGTCACGTTAGCTGCTGAAGGTAGGAGAGAGTGAAGGAAATTGGTATCTTACGTGGAACCAGGGCCACAGCCATAGCAAAACCTGCAAAGAGTATGGCGAGAATACCTTGCTTCATAATGATATATGTGGTGCTTCTCGAGTCACAGCGATGGAGTATAATGAGGCCTTCCTACGCCGCAATGTGGAGTTTTCGTTAAGACTTGGTGAAGGTAGGCTTGATTTAAGGAATTGATCCGGAAGACAATACAGATGGAATGTTCGTTTTGAGACTTTTCATGAGCAAAGGTTTCTTGAGGTGGATCTAAAGACTAATATATTATTAGTAGAGAGTGTGAGACCATTGTGATCAGCAACACGGCTAGGTACGTACTTCAAATATGGAACATGTAGGGTTCAGATATGCATGGGGACTGGACAGGGCTCTGGTTGTCTTTGTTCTATTATGAACGTGCCAGGAAGAAGAAAAAAAAGGCCCACTGTCCTAGGTTATCGGCACGATCAACCCTGGCTTCTTCATTCATCATCGTATGCAAAAGCTCCGAGGCGTGGATTTTGCACCAACACTGCATCATGGAAAGACAAGTGGCAAGCGATTGTGTTGGTGCAGAAGGATTGCAGAGTTGCACTGCATGGCTGTTGGAACAATGACAGGATACATTTCTGACTAGTGAGTGATCTAATTCTTGAATGAAAGACTCTCTGGTCAGCCTGATTTACTGGACGTGGCAGCAGCGTTGTGCTGATACCAACAACCTTCAACATCCTGCCATTTTTTACGTTAGTGAAACGCCTTCCTTTCTCATGTTATTACAGTCGCACTGTACCTTCATTCCAGACTCTGCAGTTATTGATTACTATACTAGCTTGGTGGTCTTGCTCTTCCATAAGGTTTACATGCAAAAGTTTCTCGGTCACAGCTATCTTCACGTCATAGCCTTCTTGTGGGTAGAGCCAACCATACTCACTATCCTCAGCTCCAGTCATTTTTGTGAGATCAAGTCATGTCGGACTCGAAGGATGAGAAGAAACCATTTCTTGGCAACGAAGAGGAAGCGGATAGATCCAAAAACGATGGATTAGCTACGGTAAACAAGCACAGAAATTTGATAATGATTATTTCGGTGCTAGTGAATGTTCTCTTCCTCGCTGTCTGCATCATTTTGAGTGCGACGGTCTTGCATCTCTCAAGTTCCCAAACAAGTCAATTAGACCAAAACAGTCGCGGCCAACTTGCGGAGCCTTACTGTAAGTGGGAATGCTCTCCGTTCAAAGTCCGATAGCATCTTATTAACGATCAACAACCACAGCGCCAGCTAACCCCATCATTGAATACGAGTATCGAACAATCATACGCAATGACACTCGGTTTACCGGCCACCCAGGGCCAGAGTGGGAGCAGTCAATGCATGAGCTAATGGCAGGTAGGCATTCATGATTTGTACTCTGTAAAGGCCAATCTGTTTCTGACTGAAATCAGGCACCCTGATACGGATATCCGAAGACGAGCTGCGATCATTCGGTTCTGACTCGATACCGCTGAAAGACGGCGGGTATGGGGCAGGTCTCGGGGTTGCGCACAATCTCCATTGCGTGGTGAGGTGCCAGCTCATATTGTTGTAAGGCTGTTTGACACACAAGTTCTAATTCTCAAGAACCAAACAGAAACAAATCAAGCAGTTCCTCTACCGCGAACACTTTTTCCCAGATTTAGATCAGCAAGGAGAGCAATTCGACTATCTTCAATCCCACGCAGGTGAGCTTTTAATCACTAGACAACGAACCAAGTTCTCTACAACACATGTTTCTGACCGATTGATTTTTTAGATCACTGCCTTGATTTTCTACGTCAGGGGATCCTTTGCCATCTGGATTACTCTTTGTACACAATGTACTGGGGCGAGCGTAGACAGGATATACCTACGCACCGTGATCCAGGTGTACAGAAGTGCGTCAATTGGGACAAGCTCCATGCGTGGATGCTAGAAAGACAAGCTAGCACCGATATGTTGGTTGGACCATGAACTTCAGGATTATTCTTCCGAAGCCTCTCCAGATACCTAGAGAAATGAGGTATGGGTGGGAAGAATTGAACGAGGTGCCATCTTTTGAAGTTTGCATTTCCAAACAATAGGAACGGATATGCTCCAATGAGGAAGAGCAATAGGGCCAAGTCATCAGCATACAGACCATTCGATTCAAAGACTACTCCATTGGCTTAATGCCTGTTGCGCCGGGCTCACTGCTCTGGAGCAACTTACAGTACTCAGGGGTATTTTCTGTTGGTTTCCTCCACAGGGTCCTGTGTAGGTCGATGCAAGATCGCATATGAATCTATATTCGAATAAACATGATCAAGTAAGTTTGTCATGCTTAGCCCTGACGGGAGCTATTAAAAGTTGATCTGGAAGTAAGTCATTATGTACATCCCATACAATTTCTACAGGGCTCTATATTTAACCTTTCACAGCAACGTCTGGGCCTGTGGAGCCAACGAACAGAAAATACCCTGAATACTGTGAGGGCTGATTTACAAGTAGTCGGGGTAACGCACCGTATGATGTCGGACCAAAGCCACGCTTGGTCACCTACACTGGAATTTGATTATCGGCCACGAACTCCGAGTGAGTACATGGAATTACGTACGAACAAGTCGTGAGCAAGTCCTATTTTGAAGTTAGACTGGATCAGTCCCGGAATTTCACGTAGCCAGTGTCGCATTGTAGCGAAGGTTGGCGACGCACGGGATATTATCGGCTAGGCAGGTCGGTTGGGCCAACACCTTCATGCCATGCTGGCTAAGTGTCCACGTTAGTGGGTCGACGATATGGGAAAGCAGAATGGCAAAGCGAGATTCCAGGCCTCATTCATCATGCAGGCAGATTGTGTAGCACATTGTTAAAAGGCGTGGAGGCAAAGAACGTCGCTTTCGCAAAATGTCACCGTTAAGTGGAGCTCCCGAACGCCTTTAAGAGGGGCGATAAGATGCAAGGCTTCCTTGAGACTGGTAGGAAACAGCAAAAGAATTGACGAGGGTATTTTGCGTACAAAATGTATGGGAGGATACATACAAGCTGCTTAGGGAATTTTTATTGGGGCGATGTAGGTAACTAACAAAAATTACCTCTGGAGTTGTACATCCATGTAACAATAAGGCATATACGTTAGTAGCCACAGTGGTACTTGAGATAAAATAAGTAGTTGAGGGTAAGCAACCGCACCTTGATCTACGCATATACACATGAATTGACCACTGTGATTGATTGATGGGTTATTTAGTCAAAGCCTTTTTGGATTGATATACATAAATGCTGGCTAATCATTAGTGTATCTTGTGTACATGTATTAAGCCGTGCAGTTGGTTTGAACCTTGATTGTGAATGCAACACAAGACGGGTTATGTATTAATTCAATCAAAACGGCGAGCTATAGGTCTTAATCGGCTATCAGAAAATGGCGGCGAGGCCATGTCGGGGTGAGACTGCATCATGATGATACAGTATTGCGCTAAAAAGTAAGCAGACTTGGTGACTGGATACAACGCCGGGATCTGTGCCGCAGGTAACGTGTATCAGGTTTGAATGTAACCCACCTGCGCGGCCTGAGCTCCGCCGCTTTCGTGGCATTGATGTCAGCCGGTGGGGCGTAGCTAGTGGCATCTTAGATATCGTTCCTTCATATTTTGACTTGGTTCCAGGTCGACCGTGAATGTAGCTGACTTGAAGACCAATTGAAAGCTCCGTTGTGTCACAGATCAGTATGATTCAGGGGGGACACGAGGAGGAGATGCCATTTTTGGGGGGTGAAGGTCACGAGCGGCCTCACGAGAGAGAATTAGCCACAGATAAGAAACGCCTTCCACGAACTCGAGTTTTCAAAATGCATGGGATACTACTCACTATTCAGATGGTACTCTTCTCTTTGAACCTCCTCCTTTTTACCTTCACACCTAAATGTGGTGAAGCCAAACATGAACTGGACAGCACCGTACTTAGCAAAACATTCTGTAAGTAGACGAGAGGAGTCTACCCGATTATCACTTTGCTCTGATTATCTTCCTCCATAGCACCCGCACAATCAGCTGCTCGATATATTGTCGAAGAGCTTCACTATGAGCACCAGTCGTCTCCATTTGTTGGCAAGCCTCGCCCCGAACTTGATGAAGCTTGGTCAGAATTGCTGAGATGTAAGGATATCCAATCAATTATTCGAGACGGCTAAGGACTGATGAAAAGCATTCTAGCAACGATGGTCAGGATCTCAGAGGACGAGATGAGAAGAATGAATAAAACCTCCATCACTCTAAAAGATGGTAGCGGATACGTCGGCTACCTCGAGTCTCTTCACATGCTACATTGTGTGGTACGTGAACTGCGTTCGTTCAAAATACGTCTGCTTACGACCGACAGAAAAGGATATATCAATCACGACATTTAGATTACTATTCTAACATCCAAGGGGATGGTGCATTCTCTGATCATCACTGGTGTGAGTTTTCCATTACGACCTATGCGCCGGAATATTACATTTGTATTGATTGCGTAATAGACCACTGCCTTGAGGTACTCCGCCAGGGAATCATGTGCAATGCAGATTTGACAATTAACACTTTTTTCTGGGAGAACCCTGGTAAGATCAAAGGCGATAGATCGGGCCCCCGAAAGTGCATTGACTGGAACCGTATCCACTCATGGGCGGATGAAAGAAGGCTCAATGCTAGCGACAAGAACAAGTTCTATGCCACCTTAGTTCCAAGTAATGATCCGGGAGCCATAGGTCCAGTGGACTTGATAGGGTATTCTTGAGGGGGAAGTTCAACGCCTACCCAAGAGGATTCGAAGTTTGTGCGCGATGGCTGAGACAATGGGTGGCAGCAATTGGATGTGAGACCCTCGTATCTTTGGTTGAACCACCAAGGAGCAGGAGTTAGGGTTGGCACACAACTCGAGAGCCTAGATACTGTCTAATACGATTCTGTGGAGAAAATGAAGACAAGGACTGTCAATAGTAAAGCAGAAGAGTTTTGCGCAGGTTCTACGCGGAGCGTGTTCGGATACGGACCTACAACAGTCCAAGATCAGCGTAAGTCAGACCCCCCCTCACGCTCCACCCTTTCAACGCGCCACCATTTTCCCATACAAATCGCCGAAATCCCCACATTTTTAAAGGCTTTCAAAATTCATGTAAAAATGGTAAAATTGAAGAGCTGACGGTTTCATTTAGCGATTTACGATCTGGACATGGAAATAATAAAGGAAAAAAAATTGTAAAAAATTGTTTACGTAATAGATTTAACGTCAAATATTAAAAACGGGTTTACTACACATTTTACTTGCATTACTAATACCTTGATAAATAATTAAATAAAATAACTAATTGGAAATATAACATTTGGTAATTTCCAATTCCTGTACGGAAGATATCTATCCGCGAAAGCCTTGTAAAATTATGTATAATAAATAAAAAGTTATAATGATATAACGTTCTATACATATAAGCGAGCTATATATATGAGCGAGCCGCTTTTCTAGCTATTCCAGCTATCTATTTTCAATTGTCCATTTCTCAACACCAATATTATGGTACGCTTTATAAAAGAAGCGAGAATGAATCTAGCCTTTTAGGCTAAAAAATGAGACCCGAAACTTAGTTATTAAAAGCTAAGTTTTATCTATAAAGTTCTACGTTTTAACTTGATACATCGTTCAAACTGTAAACGCGTCCGAGCCGATATTATCCCTCCTTTGCAGAGATTGACGCCGACCGAAGATGTGACGGCTATAGGCTTAACCAATTATTAAACCTAAGTCGTACGGTTTATATTAGTAATGATATCGTGCGAATCTAAGCAACAAAGTAATAATTACGTCTAATAATAGCAGATATAGATCTGGGTAACCAAGTTGTATTGAAAGCTGGTATTATTTAGATTATAGGAAATAATAAGCGTATATATCTTAAACGAGATCTTTTTATTTTTTTCGGATTCATTTGTTGTAATTCTTATGGATCCAGGAATCCCTTCGGATCTATATCATATTAATTCGTTTGGATTCGGAAATTTATCCGGATTTACGTTACGTAACCTTATCTCAGCTAGTTCAAGCTTCGCTGGCTCTTAATCTAATATACTGTTGTATGACGCTAAAAATTAACCAATCAAATTCCAAATCCCCGCAACGAGCCAGCGAGGCCTGAGGTCAGGTTGCGCGAACAGGGGTCTCGTTCTAGGCATCGCCACCAAAATTATCAACTTTCCTTCTATTTCTGTTATGACCAAACAAGCTTGGCCTATTGGCAGACAGTCGGAGGTTGTGTGGATTACCTCCGATGCAAAACCTTAGGTCATGTGACGTGGATCCGAATGGATTTACGGATCCAAACGGATCAATGTGGTATAGATCCGAATGGATTTTCGGATCCAAGGAGATCCCATTTAAGATATATACGTTTATTATTTCCATAGTTTGAAATAATACCAGCTTGCAATAACAATTAATTACCCAGATTTATATCTGCTATTATTAAACGTAATTATCGCTTTATTACTTAAATTTAAACGATAGTATTACTAACATAAACCGTACGATTAAATTTAATAATTAATTAAGCCTATAACCGTTATACGTTACAAGCTTTTATTTAGTAATACCATTAAATTTTAAGCAATATTTAATACTGTCAGAATATCGACCAACGCCGAAACCACCGTTCTTACCCTTACTTAGCAGCTGTAAAAACGCGTCCAGCAACTTAAGGCCTATATCTCACAGCTTACTACTTAAGCTGCCGCCCTAGTCGATTCGGTATTAACAGCTGTAATTTTAAAACTTAAAGTTAAAAAACTAAAAGCTTACGATAATACAGGAAACATTCAAAGCTTTTTAACCTAAGCCAAAATATATTTACGATTGGAAAAGATCGAAAGCGACGCCGACAGAATCTTTGTTATAGCAGAATTCTTAAAAAAGAACGTTTTAAATTAGTTTAAGCTTACGTTACGCAATTACCTAAAAAACGCGGAAAATAACTAAGAAACGGTTACCAAAACATTTTTCGAAAATTACGTTAATTTCGAACAAAAACTTAAGGACAATTTCGACAACCCGGACGTAAAGCAAAAGGTTACATAAGATCTTTTATAACTTAAACAAAAGGGACCAACTTCCAAATATCCCGTCGAATTTAGGAACTTTATATCCAAGGCAGGATAGGTCGACGACAAAGACGATATCCTAATCGACGTCTTTTACAAAGAACTAAAGGAGGATGTTAAGGACGAAATTATAAGAATCGAACGACTTAATGCATTGGACAAATATATCGTTAAGGCTGTAAAGATCGATAATCGACAGTTTAAACGACGACAAAAACGACGTAAATAATTTGCCTTACGGTCCAAATTTCAAGAAATTAACTAAGGTCGAAAGCGCTTTACGCTTTTAACCTTTCATAAAACGTAACTAAGGTTTATAAAATTAAGGGTTATTTAGTCGAAAAAAAAATCCTTTACCTATTACAACTGCGGTAAGCCCGGATATATTACGCGAAAGTACAAAAGCCCGAAAAAGATATATTAAGTTCCAGTTTTTAAAAATCAATATAAGAAAAAACCTGGCGACAAAAAAACGATTAACATAATCCGCGCTAAAAGTAACGATAACCCTTTACCAAAGGTGCGATAAGAAATAAGAAAAATAAAGAAACTAACCTAAACAAAAGCTAAAAAAGCTAAAAAAGCCAAATCTACTGGACTTACTATTACCCAATAGTTATAGAAGCACGAAAGATAGAAAAAGCTAAGCGACGATAAGCCACTTATCCGCGTACAGCAAAAACGGCAACAAAAAAACAACTAGTTAATACTTAGCGTATAATTAAAAGAATACCGAAGATAAAACGAAAACCTATACCCAGGAAAACCCGATCGGTACGGAAAGCTTTACGCGGTTAGCTGTCGACGACCGCAATACGAAATATACGAAGACGAAAAAGAATATATCGTACGGCGAATTATACGCATGTAACGATAAGACTTCGATTTTAAAAATCGAATTAGAAATAATTCTAGGAATTAAAGGTGGTATCGCCATATACGAAAAGCCGTAACGATGAAAAAGATCGACGAGCTGGCAGCAACTAAAAGCTGGCCAGAAGGAAAATACTGCCCTATATATAAACCTTAATGGTATTACGAATGGTACAATTACTAAACGCAGAAAGAACTGATCTAAAAAACAGTAAAGAAGTATTACCAAAAAATGATCACCGATTTACAGATCCAACTAACCTTTACGGAAGACCCAAAAAAGCGATCAGTTATATAAAAGGAAATTCGCTCCTTTTCAAATCAAAGCTGGAAAACCCCAGAACCAAAATACATTGCTAAAAAAAGGTTCCAAAACCAAGTAAAATACTTAACAGCAACGCTACGCCGATAAAAACAGCAATTAAAATAGATCCAAGACGAAAATAAAAGATTTGGAAACAAAAATCCAGCAATTCGAAAACAGCTCAAAAGATCCAAGCTACCTATAATAAAGCCCCAGGCTGGCAGAAATAAAGGTAGACAGTAACACTTTAAAAGAGCTTTCAACGTAATAAAAATAACGCAAAAGAAACTTATTACGGTCGAAATACAAATCGAAAACAAACGATATACCGCATTTGTAAACTGCGGAATACAAAAAGGTAATTACATCGCCTTAAAAGTAATTAACGAACTACAACTACTATAGAAAGATAAGGAAAAACCTTACGAAATCGCAAACGTAAAACTTAAATATTCAGCTACAACGATAAATAAATCCGACGCGAAATTAATTACCATAAAACCTTTATCGAAAAGAAAAAACAAACTATTAATTTCGACATTATCGCTATAAAGGATTATAACTTAATCTTAGGTTTGCCATAATTGAAACAATATAACCCGGCCATCAACTAAAAAATTCGCAAAATAAATTACGATCTATTTTTTAACGATAAACTAAACGACGGAAAATCTTAACATTCGATCGATAAGATAAACGAATATAGGCATAAGAAAACGGCAAAAACCTTACCACCAAAAGTAATACGACATACAAAAAAAAAAAAAAAAGGCATAACCGAAAAATACGACGCATTATCGCCAACCTTAAAGCAAAATTCAGGCAGATAAATAACGATTTACAACGACCATACGAAAATTTACTAAAATAAATAACTAAAATACCTCTACAGTACCATAAGTACGACAAATTATTTGGCAAAAAATTTAATATTAAATTACTAAAATATAACGAATAAAACTACGAAATAATCCTTAAAGATAGCAAAGGTACCGCCTTTTATCCGATATATAACCTAAACTATGCACAACTATATGCATTCCACGATTACCTCGAAAACAGGTTTCGAAAAGGATGGATTCGACGTTCTAAATTATTAGCCGGATATCTTATATTTTTCGTACCGAAAAATGGGAAAAAGCTTCGATTAATGGTAAATTATCGATAACTTAACGATATTACCGTTAAAAATAAAACGCCGTTATCACTAATCACTGAAATAAAAGATCGCCTGTACGAAGCAAAATGGTTTACAGCTATCAATTTTCGAAATAGTTACAACATAATTCGGATTAAGAAAAAATACGAATAAAAAACAGCCTTTAAAACGAAATATAGCTTATACGAATACCTAATTACCGCTATGGAACTAACTAACGCACCAGAAACTTTCTAACGAATAATAAACTATATGCTAAAAAAATACCTGGATATTTTTGTTATTTGTTACCTCGACGACATTCTTATCTACTCGAAAACGGAAAAAAAGTACAAAGAATATGTTTATCAGGTTTTACAGGCATTGCAAAACGCCAAACTTTTGGTTAATACCGAAAAAAGCCATTTTCACCGGTAAAAAGTCGAATTCCTAAAACATATTATTACGTTAAAACAAATTTATATAAACCTTAAAAAGCTATTAACAGTTAAAAATTAAACATAACTTATTAACATTAAGAAAATATAAGCATTTTTTGGATTCGTTAATTATTACCGACGGTTTATACGCAATTTCAGCAAAATAACTATGCTATTAACGGCACTTACCAAAAGGACAAACCGTTTAAATAAATTCTAAAAAAGGAAACAGCTTTCCAGTAAATTAAAAACGCCCTTACCAGTAAACTAGTACTAATTATATACGACCTACAGCAACCAATTAAGCTAAAAACCAATATTTCGGATTATGCCTTAAAAACTATGGTTAATATCGCGACGATTAAGGAAAACTTTACCTTATTACGTTTTATTCCTATAAGTTACATAAAGCCGAATTAAATTACCCTATCTATGATAAAAAATTCTTAATTATCGTTAACGCTTCTAAAAAGTTTAGATATTATCTTAAAAGTAATATGCACCAAATCAAAATATATACGGATTATAAGAACATTACCTATTTCTTTACGATACGAAAATTTATCGAAAAATAATTACGTTACGTAAAAAGCCTTTTTAAATTCAATTACGTTATTATCTATCGAACAAAAATCAGAAAATAATAAAACAAACGCATTTAGCAAACGACCTAAGCTGGAAAAATCTAAGATTAAGGTATAATAAACAATCTTCGATAGTACATCCGAAAAATATCTAAAATAACAACGAATTATTACGATATAAACGATACTAGCTAATATACATTAACGTATCTAACAATACAATACCAATTAATTAGCAAAGCACTAAATAAACAAAATACAAATACCTGAAAACCTATAAGAAAATTTAATACGAGATATATACAAACACCCTATACATAAATACCTAAAAATTAACAAAACCCTAAAACGTTTACAACGAATACATTACTTTTCTAAAATAAAAACTATAATACAAAGGGTTATACGGTAATACGATATCTGCGCTAAAGAAAAAGCATAACGACATAAGCTTTACGGAAAACTATAACCCTTACTAGTCGTTAAACAACTATAAAATTCGATCACATTTAATTTTATCATTAAGTTTCCTTTATTAAAAAACCCAACTATAAAAATATATTACGATAACATCTTTGTAATCGTTAATCGATTTACGAAATTTTCTTATTTTCTACCTTATAATAAAAATACCAATATAAAGCAACTTGTATATATTTTCCTTAAATATATTTTAAGCATTTACGGATTTCTAACGGAAATTGTTTCGGATAAAAGTACTACCTTTATTTCGATTTTCTGGCAAAATTTAATAACTTAACTTAGATTAAATTACAAATTATCCCACGCATTTAAACTCCAAACAAACGGACAAATAAAAAAAATAGAAAAAACCAACCAAACGTTAAAAACGTATTTACGATATTATATTAACTACGAACAAAACAACTAAGTTAAAAAATTACCAGTTATACAATTAACCTACAACATTAGCTATTACGAAAACATTAAAACAACGCCAGCAATTACCAATTTTGATTTTATACCTAAAATCTACCGAAATTTATATAAGAATAAACCAGCCAACGTTAAAGCAATTCTAACGTCGGAACAGTTAAAATAATTATACGCAGAAATAAAATCAAAGCTTAAATTCGTACGCGACCAAATAAGCAAATACTATAACCAAAAAAGATTAAAAAGACAAACCTTTTCGGAAAAAGAAATAGTTTACCTAGCTACCAAAAACATCTAAACCAAAAAGCCAAACAAAAAACTCGATTTCAAATACATCGGCCTATACAAAATCGCTAAGAAAATCTCAGAAAATAACTATGAATTGGAGCTACCGCCGAAGGTCAAACTCCACCCAGTTCTTTATATTTTCTTATTAAAGTTAACAGCAGATACAATTAAAATCAACACGGAACAGAACGAAAAAATCCTAAAAAACGCACCAATCTACGAGGCAGAAAAAATACTGGATATACGCAAAGAAAAAGGACTTACCCAGTACCTAATCAAATAAAAAAACTATCTAAACTCCGAAAACACTTAGAAACTCGCGAAAAACCTTACAAACGCCCAGCGCCTCCTAAAAAACTTTTACTAGCAACGCCGAAAGCGCCAAGGTTAAAGGTACTCCAGTCCGCGTCGCCTAATAACGGCCAATCAATATTTTCAACCCCAAGCCATTCCGAAAAGTCTGTAACTCGCGTAGCTTATGCGGCCTGTAAAGCCATTTCGCGTTCCAATCTTTCCTGCTCCTCCAGTTCGTCTAAAAACTAAAGCCCACGATTCACTATTTCAACACCCTTAGACCGAAGGAATTTTTGCTAATGCCGCAATCGCTGGAAACGGGCGATCGCCTTATTCATTTCTTTTTACGATTAAAACAACCGCTTTTCGGCCAAAATTTCCTCGCGTTTTAAACGTTCCGCTTCCTTAATAATATTACATAAGGAGTTAAAAAAGATATTGAATTGGGACAGGGCTCATCGAAGTTGCTGTACGCAAAACATCTTGGTCAGTGCTTGGGAAGAATGATGGGACTTCTTGACTATCTCTGGAGCCATTATACTATAAGAAACTGCATACAAAAGTTATCAGGTTAGCAGCAATATATAGACCATCGCTGACCTGCTGCCATAGCCGAGTAGATTGCCGAGATGTCCAGCGGTAAAGCAAATGGAAGTAGGTAGAAACTGTGGCCGCAATAGTACCTGCAGTGGCTGGTAATAGCTGTTGCAGTAGCTAGCAATAGCTGCACCCATTCCTGCACCCCACTCCACTTCAATATCCGACCTATCGCAACTTCTTTTCTTTAAAACGCAGTTCTTACAACGAACTACGTTTTCCATCATAACACATTCTTCCTTATGTTTAAAACATGCAAAACAAAGTATAACTTCGAAATCCTAATCTTAAATGTAAGCAACTAAATCTTCGCGTTTTTCCTTTTGGTTAAAACGCTTACGAAATATCTGCTTTTCGATACGGTTAAGTATAACGACGAAAAACAAACAGAAAACAATAATATGAAAAAAGGGAAGTTATTTACAAAATAAATGCGACAAACAAATTAATCTTTAAAGGTAAAAATCTTAAAAAAAAAGAAATCGTATTATAACCAAACAAGCTTAACCTATTATCAAACAGTCGGAAGTTATGTAGATTACCTCCGATACAAAACCTTAAGTTACGTAACGTAAATCCGAATAGATCTACGGATCCAAACGGATCAATATGGTATAAATCCGAATGGATTCTCGGATCTATAGAAATCACAATAAATGGATCCGAATAAATTTTCGAATCCAAGGGGATCTCGTTTAGGATATATACGTTCATTATTCCTATAATTTAAAATAGCACCAGCTTACAATAATAATTAGTTACTCAGATTTACATCTGCTATTACTAAACGTAACTATCGCTTCATTGCTCAGATTGCCACGATACCACTGCCAACATAAACCGTACGACTAGGTTTAATAGTTGGTTAAGCCCATAGCCGTCACAATTTCTCTTAAGGAATCCAAAGAATTGAATAAAAAGAAACAGTTACGCAATCAACTTAAGTCTGTTAAGTATGAAACTGGATATACGCGTCAAATATAAGCTAATATACATATAGGGATTTTTTCAAATTTTTTTGAGTGACAATTGCAGCTAATACGGCCAAGTTCAGACCTGGAAAATGGACGACCGCAACGCTTTCATCACTGCGACGCAACAACCACCGGTCATACCATCGTGCAACAGGCTTCTCTAGTATATCCTGTATGGGAAAAGTCTGTATATCAATTTTTTCGGGCGTATGAGTTGTGGTTGTTGCGTTGCAGCCATGAGAAGGTTGAGGTCAATTGAGTCCGGAACGCCTTCATAGCTGCGACGCAACAACCACAACCCGTACGGCCAAATGAATAGCTGGACGGGCTTCTCCCATACTGAATTACCTTTGGAAGGTCCATGGCAAAATGTTGCGACCGGTGGTTGTTGCGTCGTAGCCATGAGGGCGTTCTGGATTGAAGGTCTGCTTAGAACGAGAATTTTGATTGGATCTTTAATATCTCCGCCAAACTAACCCCGATTAGGAAGTTATATCCATAGTTAGGAAGCGCTTTTATATAATAACGTTTTTTATTATTTTCCACTTATTTTAATTGCTTTTATTTTTGCCAGTTTCCAAGTTAGATTTTCGAAAATTTGTATGGGACTGCTTAGAACGAGCCCTAAAAATCACAACTTGATATCAGGCCGTATTTTTGAGGTTTTTTTTTTTTTTTAGATACTTTTATGGGTACTTTTATGGGTCGGTACTTGGCGCTACAGGTTTTTAGAAAGCCCTAGCCACAGCTGCGCCGCAGGCGCAGCCACAACCTTAAAAATAGGGCCTGATCTCGATGAGATAAATGTAATCCAAAGTTTTACGTCGGAGAGAATACGCATAACTTCCGACCGTTTGCTAATAAGCTAAACTTATTCAGTTATAACACGATATCTCCTTTTCTAGGATTTTTACCTTTAAAAATTAATTATATATCGTATTTGCTTAGTAAGTAACTTTCCTTTTTATATATTTTTATTCGGTTATTTTTGTCGTTATACCTAATCGCATTGAAAAATAAAAATCTCGCAAGTATCCTAACTGTGACGGCTATGAGCTTAAATAACTATTCAACCTAAGTCGTACGGTTTATATTAGCAGTGGTATCGTAGGAATCTAAGCAATAAAGTTATAGTTAGGTCTAGTAATAGCAGATGTAGATCTAGGTAATTAAGTTATGTTGTAAGCTAATATTATTAAAATCTTGAACCCTTTAAGCCAGTTACGTAATTCGAAATCCATATTAGAGATGTATTTCATAATTTCCGACCGTTTCTTTTTACGTTAAGTCCTTTTAGTTATAATACGATTTCTCTTTTCTAAGATTTTTACTCTTAAAGATTAGTTTGTTATTGTATTTGTTTAGTAAGTAACTTTTTCTTTTACATATTATTTTCTGTTATTTAACTGCTATGTTAGATTTTATCGAAAAATACAAATTTCGCAAACGCGATAACATTTTAATTTAGTGAAAACGAATCGACTTTTTTAGCTTTGTTATATTTTTTAATGTTTCTTGTTTTCGTTGCAAATTTAAACGGAAAATTTATAAGGTATATCCCGATTTTGGGAAATGGTTTCGCTGCGTTAAATATGGTAGTTTTTGTGATTTGTTTAGCATTTTTGTTTTTGAATATTAACGGCTTTTAGACGAGGAAAAGCGATTAGAACGTAAAGAAAGCAGGCACGAAAGGCCTTTCGTTCCGCCGCTAATAGGATCAATCGCCTTTAAAAACTGCGTAAAGTTCTACGCCGTCGCGGGGTTGAAATATTACGTTGGGGTATTTAAGGTACGGAGGCGATGAAGGAATTCGAACGTTTGAAACGAAAGCAATAGCAGCTGAAAGTCGAAGTTGGGTTAGCGCAAATTACCATGCCTGCCGATTGGCCTCCCCTGGGTAATTTAAATTGGAGTACTTTTAACCCTGTCGCTTCCGGCGTTGCTGGTGAAAGTTTTTCAGGAAACCCTGGGCGTTCGTAAGAGTTTTTGCTGGTTTTTAGGTGTTTCCGAAGTTTGGATAATTTTTCTACTTAATTAGGAAATGGCTAAGTTCTTCTTTTTTGCGTATATTTAATATTTTCTTTATTTCGTAAACCAGTGCATATTTTATAACTTTTCCGTCTTGTTTCGTATTGACTTTGATTATATCTGCTATTAACTTTAATAAAGAAATATAAAAAATTGGATGGAGTTTAACTTTCGGCGGTAGCTCTAATTTATAGATTTTTTTGAAATTTGTTTAACGATCTTATATTGGCCGATATATTTAAAATTGAATTTTTTGTTTAACCTTTTGGTTTAAATGTTTTTGGTGGCCAGGTAAACTATTTTCCTTTTCGAAAAAGTTAATCTTTTTAATCGTTTTTGATTGTAGTATTTACTTATTTAGTTGCGTACAAATTTACACTTTAATTGCATTTCGGTATATAGCTATTTTAACTGCTTTAACGTAAAAATTATCTTAACGTTAGCTAGTTTATCTTTATGTAAATCTCGGTAAATCTTAGTCGTAAAACCAAAATTAGCAGTTGTTAACGTCGTTTTAATAATTTCGTAATAGCTAATATTATAACTGTTCTAGTTATATAATTGGCAATATTTTAACTAAATTATTCTGCTTGTAATTAATATGGTATTGTAAATTCGTTTTAGTATTTGGTTAATCTTATTTATTTATCCGTTGATTTAAGGTTTAAATACGTTGGATATTTTATGATTTAATCTAAATTAAGCCGTTAATCCTTGCTAGAATTTTAAAGTAAGAGTAATGCCTTTATCTGAAATAATTTCCATTACAAGTTGGTATGTACTTAAAATATGTTTAGGGAAATATATACCAATTACTTTATATCGGTAGCCTTATTATAAGGTAGGAAATAACAAATTTTCGTAAATTGATTAACGATTACAAAATCGCTATCGTAATATACTTTTATACGTAAATCTTTTATTAAAGAAAGCTTGGTAATAAAGTTAAATATAATCGAATTTTATAGTTGCTTAACAACTGAAAAAGGTTGTAATTTTCCGTAAGATTTATATCGTCGTAGCTTTACCTTCGTACAAATATCGCATTACCGTATTACCTTTTATACTGTAGTTTTCATTTTAGGAAAGTAATATGACCGTTATAAGCGTTTTAGGATTTTGTAAACCTTTAAATATTTATGTACCGGGTATTTGTACATATCCCGTATAAAGTCTTTTTGTAAGTTTTTAGGTATTTATATTTTGTTTATTTAACTCTTTGTTAGTTAATTAGCATTATATTATTAAATACGTTAATATATATTAGGTAGTATTGTTCGTATCGCGGCAATCCGTTATTATTTTAAGTATTTTTCGAATATATCATTGAAAATTATTTGTTATACCTTAATTTTAAGTTTTTACAGGTTAGGTCGTTTGCTAAGCGCGTTTGCTTTATCATTTTTAATCCTTTACGATAAATAATAACGTAATCCTATTTAAAAAGGCTTTTTACATAACGTAATTATTTTTCGATAAGTTTTTATATCGTAAAAAAGTGTATAATGTTCTTATAAATCCGTATATACCTTAATTTAGTACATATTACCTTTAAGGTAATATTTAAATTCCTTAAAAGTGTTAACAATAACTAAGAGTTCCTTATCGTAAATGGGATAAATTTTTTTTCTGCGTATAATTTATAAGAATAAAACGTAACAAGGTAAAATTTTCCTTAATAGTTTCGATATTTAATTACAGCTTTCAAGGCTTAATCCGAAACGTCGGTTTCTAGCTTAATTTGTCGCTTTAAGTCGTACATAATTAGTACTAAACTTCAGGCGGTAAAAAGGAAAAAACTTAAATTCGTTCAATAGTAAAAGTTTTCCACATTACTTGTATTCGGCGCGAATTAATTCCGCGAAAATATTATTCCACTTTTTACTTATTATAAAATATTAAAGGTTAAAGGCTAGATTTTACTTTAAGTTTTTCAAAAGTTTTTTAAAAGAGGATTATTAAAAGATATTAATTATTTTCCGGCTATTCGCGAGAAAAGTTTTTTTTTTATAATTTTAAATAATTATAAAGAATTACTTCGATATTTACTTTAAGGAATTATCCGATTTTATTATTTACATTTTTGGTAATTACAAGTATTTAAAAAAACGAATGCAAACCTTATTTGGAAATTTAAATAAGTAATAAAATGCCGTTAAAAAGCTGCGTTTTCTCCAGCAAACAAAATTAACAGTTAAGTATATAACGGAATTTAATCGCCTTGCAGCAACCTTTTATTTACCGGAAAATACCTTGTTTTACCTTTATTACTATAACTTAAAGTTATAAGTTAAGAACGAAATATATAAAGTTTTTAAAATAAAACTCTTCCAGGATTATATTAATAAGGCTATTATTACCGATAAACGTACGTTTGATAAATACTAAAACAAAAAGGATTTAACAAAAAAAGAGACGATCGAAGTTTTAACACCAAATTTTAAGGAAGTAAAAATAAAAATAGAACTTAAAAGAAGTAAATATTACTTTAAAGGAACTTAAAAAGGATAAGTTCAATGTTAAATGCTTTAATTGTAGCAAAAAAGGTTATTATAAAAACGAATATTGTTTTCCAGCCAAAAAGAATTCAAGGAAGGGAAGGATTTCTTAAAAAAAGGCCCGAACGGTTAAATAAAAAATAAAGAGTAAAAGTAAAGAAAAAAAAGAAGTTAATTTTACTTTTTTCTAATAGAAATATACCATTACGACGACTTATTATGAACCAAGCGGCAACTTAAAATACGAGCGTTGCTCGATTTGCTAAAATTAAATAGTTAAAGCTTACAAGTATTATCCCGGATAACCAGCTTTTAGGGTAGTTATAGGGCTAGGATGCGAATGTTATTTAGATATGCAGAAGTGCGAAATACATAACAAATATAGCTAGATACGCCTTAGTAACCATGGGCAGAAGACCTTTAAATCTAGCGAACCTTTAAAACGGGCGGTATATCTTAAAACCGAAGCCCTTAAACAGGACTTTATTAATAGGCACGGTTTTCTCCATTTGTTAGCTTGTACTGATAACGATTGTTCGGTCTATTTTCGAGCTAAGGAAGATAACGATTATTAGCTTAATTAGGACGAAAAAACCCTTATAAAGCCTGATAACGACTGTAGATGCATTGAAATTCCCCGATAGCCCGAATACCCCCAATTTTGTTATTTGCACCCCGATTTGGATTAGAGCCGTAGAGCTATTGCTTAGAGTTGCTTATGTTATACTCTTATGCTATGTTTAATACATAAACTTTTGGATATGGGAGCAAACCTTGTAAAAATCTTAATTTCGAATCGGAAGTTTTTCTAGACGATAAAGGTAAAAGTTATCAAGGTGAAAGGCCAGATTGGCTAACGAAAGCGGTATACTTGCATAGACGATAAATGTACTAAATATGCAGTTAAGAAAGCTCGCAAATGGAAACGCCTTTTAGCGAACAAAATTAGCAAGTCAGAAAACGGGAAAGGCCTTCGAAACTAAGGCATCGAGGAGCTATAAAAGTTAAAACCTTATACGAAGTAAGAAAAGAATTTCGAAGCTAGATTAAAATTTTTATTCAGTACTAAAGCCAGATTTTTAAAGCTATAATCGACTTTAAAGTAGAAAGTAACTTTATTTCGTTAGCGGTAGCCGAAATATATTACATTCCTTGGAGGTATAAGCTTAAGTTTTACAAATTACGTATAATTAATAGAAGTTCCTTTAAGTACGATAACGGACGAATTTTTAAAAAAACCGAAAAACCTCTAGTATAGATTTAAGAGCATTAAAAGCACTTTGCGTTAGATATCGCCGACATTTTAAGTTATAATGTTATTCTAAGAATGCTATAACTTAATTCTAATAATTTATTAATTAACTGAAAAACTTGCCAGCTTTTTTGCGATTACGAATTAACTCCGTTTAAAAAAGGATTTAAAAAAATCTATTATATCGTCCGAAAAGCCAAAGTATCAAACTTTACCAGTACTATACCTTTAAAGTATTAACGATTCGAACGATTTTTTTAAGGAAAAAAAAATTACGAACTGCCTTTATACAAATAATAAGACTATCGCATACTTATTAAAAAAGGATATTACCTTAAGCTTCACAAAATTTACTATATAAATTTAAAAAATGTAAAGGCCTTATAGAAAAGTATACAGTTAGACCTAAAAAGAAATTATATATAACTATCCGAATTTCCCGTAGGATACCTTATACTTATAATATCCAAAATTAAGGACGGCAAGCAGAAAATCGTTTAAGATAGAAATTAGGTTTATCGACGCATAGTCGACTAGCGACAGTTAAACAATATTACTATTAAAAACGGATATCCTTTAACTTTAATAAATATTTTAAAAGAAAACGCAAGTAAAACCAAATAGTTTATTACGTTAAACATTCGAAACGGCTATTACCATATCAAAATAGCCAAAAGAAAAAATAGAAAATTACCTTTCGAATAATATACGGGCATTACGAATACCGATTAATGCCTTTAGGATTTACTAACGCTCCCGCCAGTTTCCAACGACTGATTATAACCATATTTAGGAAATTCCTAAATAAATATATCTTTGTTTACTTCCACGATATCCTTATTTATTCCGAAACGTTAAAAAATATAAGAAATATGTTTTCCAGGTTTTTAAAGCTTTAAATAAAGTAAATATCCGAATTAACCCCGCTAAAAATATACAGCATACGTAAAAGTTAAAATTTTTTAAAGATTTACTCTTACCCCCGGTTAAATTCAAAGCTAAGATTTTAAATTATAAGTAATTAAAAATTGGCCCATCTTTAATAAAGCAACCGTTATAAATATCTGGCAGATTTTAAAATGTACGGGTTACGTACATAACTTAATTAAAGGATATAGAAATATTATTAAACTATTAACGAAATTTTTTACTAAGGAATATATCGGAAAAAAAATTCGAACTTCCAGAAACAATTAAGGAAACTTTTCAGTTATTTAAAGACGAGATTATTAAAGCACTAATAATAAAATTGCCCAACGCTAACAAGAAAAAACGCCTAAAAACAAACGGTTTAAATTATGCTCTAAACGCAGTTTTAAAATAATAAGAAAATAATAAGAAGTAATATCTAATAGCCTACTATTTTAAGACCTTTCGAAACGTAGAATTCCGATATAAGATTTATGACAAGAAGTTATTAACGATTATTAACGTTTTTAAAAAATAAGAACCTTTTATTAACGGAATTTAAAAACTTTTCGATATTTATTTAAATTATGAAAACCTTATCCGGTTCATAACAAGTTAAGAACTAAATAAACGTTACGAAATTTATATAATTTTCTTGTCGAAATACCATTTCCAAATTTACTATACTAAAAGGAAAAGAAAACATTTACGCAAATATCCTAAATCGCAAAAAAAAGTTACGACTTTAAAGTTCTAAAACGCCGAATACAAATATTACAACAAATTAAGGACGGCACTTTACGGTTATGTAAAATACTAAAATAACTTACTCCAAAACTTTTAACAAAATTCCGAAATTCCTATAATAAAAAAGAAAAGAAAAAGTGCAACAATTAGATAGATAACCTAAAAACCAGCTATTATACCATGGCAAAATCTATTCCTCGAAACCAACAAAAACAATTCGTTAAAAAGTTCTACGAAAATCCGTAATACGGATATTAAGATATCTTTAAAACTATTAATCGGTTACAAGAAAAGTACGACTTTATAAAACTTCGACGAACTATTAAATAGGTAATTAAGGATTGCAATATTTGCAACAAGGCAAAAACAGCCCGATATAAGCCCTATAAACTTTTACAGCCTACAAATATTCCAAAAAGGGCTTGGAATACCATTACTTAGGATTTTATTACCGGTTTGCCCCTATCAAAAAACCCCGTTACTAAAGTTTAATACGATGGAATATGGGTAATCGTTAACAGACTTACCAAATATAAATACTTCCTACCTTTTAAAAGAAACGTAACGGCAAAACAACTAGCTTACGTCTTTATCCGATATTATTTCGATAAATATAAGATATTAAAAAGAATTATCTTGAATAAAACTATGCTTTTTATATTACAGTTTGGTACTAACTTTTTTGAGCAAATAAGCGTTAAGCTAACTTAATTTTTAAGAAAAATTTAAATAACTTCTTAAATACGTTAATAACGAACGTCGAATTATTACCGAATTTTAATTTAGCCCATCTAGGTTTTGTTAATAAATATTAAAAGAAAATCGATTTTATTCTGTACGTAAGAATTAATACGGAATTTAATATAGCTTTTGCGGTATTCCGATTCGCCCGATTCAACCTAAACCTTAATAACGTATATTGTAAACCTGCCGATCGAATTATATTATACTTAATCGGAACCAAAATGTTAACGTTATAATTCGGCGGTAAAAATTTGTTAAATACTTAAAACGATACCTTTTTTATGGATAATACGATCGATCGAAAAAGTTTTTAAACTTACGTTATAAAATTATTTAAAAATAATAATAAAATAACGGGCAAATAAGTAAAATATAATAATTACTTTTGTAACAAAAACGGATTTATTATCGCTTACATAAATTATAAAAAAAACCTTTATTTAGCTTTCGATTAATTAAAAAGTTAAAAATAAATTACCTTAAATATTAAACCGTTAAATATGTTATACGATAATTAATAAACGATACGGTTTATTAACGCCGACGTCGTCTTATTATAAACAAAATAGTAACATATAAATATATATAATTATTAATTACGAAAAGCCGTAAAAAGAGATATAATTAAAGTAAATTATATATTTACGGGCGATATATTAGCTAATAGGCTAACCAAGGCCTTAATACGCAAACTCTTTAAGCATTTTAAAAAGTAGCTAGGATTAATAGATATTACGGAAACCCTCGATCGGCGGAGGAATAACCTTGCGAATAATTTCAAAGAAGGAATTGGCCGATCAGAAGGATATAATCGCCGGAAAAGAGGTAAAATGGAAAGCTATGGCTTTAGGAAGTAAAGAAGTAAAATGATCAACGCCGTAACTGTGTCAAGGCGTTAAAGGGGTATGTTGGCTAGCAGGGGATGCGCTAGCACCCCATATACGGAAACGCTCCCTCTGATCGGAACATATAGGCTCCGTGACTAAACTCCATAAAACAGCAGTGCGCGATTTAGAGCACCTGCAGCTAGTCATCAAATATAACACAACGGATGTTCCCTATATCTGACAATTGGCGCCGGTACCTGTCAGATAAGTAGCGCAATAAGTGCGCACTTATCAATTCAGACTTTTGGTGCAGTGGCTAGCCGACACAATCTGAACTTAGGCCTCGCTAGTTCGTTACGGGGATACGATATTTGATTGGTTAATATTTAGCGTTATGGGGGTGTACTTTGGATTAACCTTTTGAAAAAGAAGAGCCAGCGAGGCTTGAGCTAGCCGAGCTAATGGGAGCCCGGAGAGCGAAATCTTTTGGTAGCGTACTCCGTACAGAGTTTTACTGTACCACACACATTTTTCGCTTCAATACGGGCAGTACGCTCACAACATTCTTCCTACCTTTTTTCCTGCATAAGACCAAATTTGCGAACGCCGCCAATTCTCTTGATACGCCGCCAAAACCACGATCACAATGGCTCCCAACGTCGAGGCCGAAGCGCCTCACAACAACTTCGACGTACGTACCATCAGTACCCTGCAGAGGGCTGGGATGGCGAGCCTCGAAACTCACTTGTCCTCGCTCTCCGCGACTTGCGATAGATCACCCCAGATGGGGCGTGCAGGCGCAATCAATTTATAAACGCAAGAAGATTGGATTGGCTGACACTTGGCTCTCTAGACCATACTCGTTCTCGACTTTGGCGTATGTAATTTCGGGAGTCCCTTTTCCCGTCTTTAGGCCTGTCTCAGGAGCCTCGGAGTCGATAACGGAGCTTCATTACTGCTGCTTGGCTCCTGAGACCTCTTTAAAATGGCAAATGCTGACTCCCGTTGCTGAAGTCTCAAACGAGCCATCTTATCCTGCGTCGGCTTCGGGCTCTCGGCGTCTTCGCTGAGCTGCTTCCGTGTACCACCAAGGTCACTGATCTGGCATGGAAGCCCAAAGGAATTGTGTTCTCTGGAGGTATGAAGTCTCTTAATGCATGGTTTGCGCCGAGGTCTGACTGAGCTACTAGGCCCTTCTTCTGTCTACGACGAGGGCTCGCCCCGTAAGGTTTCCGTCTCCCGAACGTCCTGTTACCTGTACTTAATATGTGTAGATGTTGACCCCGCTGTTTTTGAGCTTGATGTACCCATTCTGTGAGTTTTTTCTACCCATCCCTCAAGTTTCTGAACCTGGACTAACACGGAGGTATAGGGGGATTTGGTATGACCCGCCCCAACATCGACGCACGGTATGACACTAATACTATTGACCCAGCTATGGTTGCCAGGAGATCGCATGGCGGATCGACTCAACGAGTGTTGCCCGCGGAGAGGCACGAGGTTTGCAACCTTTGAAACACCGTCTGGAATTATTTCTGATCCTTTCCTCGTAGAGTATGGCCACGCCGACGTCAACATCGTTAAGGTCAATAGTCATGTCGACCGGCTCTTCGCTGGTTTGGGGGATAGAATTTCTGCGTTCATGTCCCACTTCGACAAGCTAGTTAGCCTGCCTACGGTGAGTGAAATTAATTCGTATTTCTGGACATCTTACTTACTCTAACAGGGCTTTGTGGTCATTGCTGCCACCCAGAACTCAGAGTACGCCGGCATCGCCCATGAGGAGAAGCCCATCTTTGGTTTGTCTTCCCCAAGCTACCTTTGTGGCCCAGTAAGGGAAGATGCTAACGCAAGGCGACTAGGCGTCCAGTTCCATCCTGAGCTCGAACACGTTCGTCACTCCAAGGCATTACACTAGAACTCCCTCTGACATTCGGATCTAGACACCCCGCGGAAGCGAGCTCCTCCGCAACTTTAGCGTTGATATCTGCGGAGCTCAACCAAATTGGAAAATGGGCAACTTCGTCCAGCTCGAGATCGCTCGCATCCGGGATCTCGTTGGTGACCGAGCGCTCGTCCTTGGGGCTTGCAGCGGTGGTGTGGATAGCACTGTAGGAGCGACCATAATGCGCGAAGCCATCGGGGACCGCTTTAAAGCCATCGTCATCGACAATGGATGTATGCGTCTCAACGAGTGCGAGGAGGTCAAGGAGACGCTCGGAAAACACCTTGGCATTAATCTCACAGTTGTCGAGGCTGGCGAGCTGTTCTTGAGTCGTCTTGCGGGTGTTTCTGATCCGGAAAAGAAGCGGAAGATTATTGGGTCGACTTGTGCGTACTTCAAGCTGTCTTGGATGGGTTAGTGACAGTGGTACTGACTACATCGAAGTCATCGATCTGTTCGAGAAAGAGGCTATCAGGGTATGCTCAACCTTCTCTGACAGTCTATGTGGCTTGCTAACAGGACTCGCAAGATCGAGAAAGAAGCAGAGAACACCCCCAACAGCGGGAAGGTGGAATGGTTTTTGCAGGGGACACTGTACCCTGACGTGTAAGTCGTTTTGAGCTAATTGCTGAGTCCAGGCTAATAGCATTTCAGCATCGAGTCTTTGAGCTTCCGAGGCCCTTCGGCCACTATCAAGAGTAAGCGAGTCAACGAAGTCTCGGGAGCAGAAGACTGCCCCGCGAAGTCGTGCAAAAGAAGAAGCGGACAAAAGCTGACATCAGAGACAGCTCACCACAACGTAGGCGGTCTACCTGAGGTAAGCAATATCAACGTCCCCAACACGAAAGTATCTTAAGTGACCAGCCTATAGCGGATGATGAACGGCGTAAGTCGAACCACCCTGGCAGGGTTTGATTTACACTGACTAACATGGCTCGTTTAGCAAGGCTTGCGTGTAAGTACACCTTCCATCTTTTCATCATACAGAGAAAGCTGACGTGACTTCTATTACAGCTTATAGAGCCGCTTAAACTTTTATTCAAAGATGAAGTGAGGGTAAGCAAAATTTAGAGGGTGAATCTTATCTTCAATTATACTAAATAGTATAGGCAATTGGTCGGCAGCTCGGTATACACGAGTCGCTAGTAAATCGCCATCCCTTCCCCGGTCCTGGCATTGCCATTCGCATCCTCGGCGAGGTTACCAAGGAGCGAGTAGAGATCGCCCGCAAGGCCGACCACATCTTCATCACCATGATCAAGGAGGCTGGCCTTTACGACCAGGTGAGTCGCGTCACACAGGCGAAGACGGGTGCAAGCTAATTCTTCCCTCCTAGATATCTCAAGCCTTTGCTGGTCTCGATACTAGCCGTAGTGTTGGTGTTTTTGGTGATAAGCGAGTTTGGGGCTACATCGTGATTCTCCGCGCTGTTCGTACCAAAGATTTCATGAGCGCGGAGGTGTTTACCTTCGACAACTCCTTCCTCATGGTGAGTCACGTCTCGGTTATACTTCGGGTTCTCCCAAAGTGGGTCCCAACCCAAGAGAACCCACCTAGCCCCAATACCATTCTTTCCTATACTAACCTGTCTACCCCAGAATGTTTCGCGCACCATTTGCAATCAGGTAGAGGGCGTGTCCCGTGTTGTCTATGATTTGTAAGTAAAAGTCTTCGCCTCCATTGGCTCGAGCCTCAAGTTGATATCGTCTTTCTAGAACCTCAAAGCCCCCCGGCACTATTGAGCTGGAATAGGCGGCATGATGGAGGGAAGGCAGACAGAAGATGGATCACTTGCCGGCGTGAGCTGGGAATAAAGATAGGAATTGAATTCTATGGCGTTTGGAGACTCTTCTGGAAAGGCACATAGAGTGGGAAGGGCCGCGGGGGTAGAAATCATCGCATCATGATGCTAGCGGTCTTTCGAGGGGAGACGCAGAGTTCAAACCACGACATTTGTGATCGAATGAAAGTGTTCTTCATTGCCTGTATGAGAACGGCCCGTCCGCGGATGCGGTGATTTCGGTCGCAGTTTCTGGCGGTGGTGCAGTGGTGATGGCGATAGCGATGATGAAAGTTGCCAGCCCTGGGTCCGTGAAACGATGACGAAATCAGGTTGCGGCAGCGTGTAGAAAAGCCGCGGAGGGCCCAGTTACTCGGTGATTGTAGATACCAATTTGCGGAGTGTGACCGCAGCCTTTACTTCAAGTGGCCTCCTGCCCGCGGGCTGCTCGTTTCTTAAGGTAACGACAGGTGGGAGGTAGATTTTGTCGTCTGCCATTGCCCCTCGAAGTTCACCTGAACCTACTACTTTGCAGCAAGGCTTCCGCGTGAGTATATCTTCATCTACATGGCAATGAGATTTGACACGTTTCCCCCCCACGGCCTTGAGAGCAGTTCAGACTGATTTTTCTTACGACAAAGCCTGCCATAGACTCTCCCTCCCCTAGACCAGATGATTCTTTAAACACCCTCGACGAGTTTACAAAAGAGCAACCAGACAACGTCCGTAAGGCAGACGATACTTATATTACCATAATCAAGGAAGTTAGTATTAATGACAAGGTTATTGACTCTGTGTGAGAGAACGATTGTGCACAAGCTAACTCTGGGGAAGATGAAGTCTATGCCGGTCTAAGCGCCAATAGCCTGGTTGTTGTTATTTGAAAATTCAATCTTTCACTTTCCACAACGCCTGAATCTTTCCTCTAATCAAGTACTGCTATAATACAGGTATATCAATACTCCAGGAAACCCCTTCCAGAACCATCTGTGTTTCTGGCTGCCGGTTCTTCGTGGGCGAGTTCAACTACTCAATGTCTGTTATGCCCAGCCTTCATCTACCTATGCAAGCGTCCTCACCAAGCTCAAACGTCCTTCTTATCCTTTAACCACGGTCTGTCGCACTGCTCTCGATCTTGAGTGCATCTGCCGCACTTCCCCCTTCCTCCTCGCAAGCGAGTGCAAGCCACGTCGAGATCCTGGCCACGACCACACTCGCCTTTGCAACGATTCCCGTGCCATTGGAGTCGGCGTTCCAAGAAAGCCGTACCGCAATGCCTGCATGGTTTCTCCGCCGTTTCGAGTACATCGGCGTGCGGCGAGCCTATACATTCAAATCCCTTGTTGGTACAATTTTCTCAGCCTTGTTTCTTGTGGTGGCCGAACCCTGTTCTCACACAAGGGATGCCCGAGCTTGTGCATTGGTCACACTTACCAGGGCAGTTTCTCTGATGCCTGTCTAAAATCCGTGATGGTACCTTGCTCTCACATCGATCGCAGATCTTGGAGTCATCTATGACGAGACCCCCATGGGTGAAGTCGGCGCAGTCATATCGAAGTGTGTCGCAGCGGTCACAGCAGCTTTTGGATGGTTGCTGAACGCACGGAACACCAGCTTTCTCACATTCGCTGCACTTGCCTTTGCAACGGCGCAGATGATCCCTCATTGCGTTACTCGTGATTGTCCTGCCATAATGTGTGCAAGGCTCTGAAGCTGACTCGGCGTCCTGACTGTGGCTGGATCCAGAGCATTCCGCTTTGCGCTGGATACAAAGCTCGCATCTTGTTGTACCACCCCCTCGGCCTAACACAGGGCACGTATGTTGTCTGGCATTCTTGACACTTCCCTTTACAGCCCTTCAAGTGGCGGGCGTAATGATCCTTTCTCACCGAGGTTCCGCAGCGCTCACAAGCCTCGCGCGGGTCATCGACGTCCACGTCGTGGCTGAATCCAGAACATTCCGCTTTGCGCTGCTTGCAGAGCTCGCACTTCTTTGCATTAATTACTGGTTTTCCTGACATAGGGCACGTTTGCTACCTGGCATGCTTGACACTTCCCTTTACAACCCTTCAAGTGGCGAGGATAATGTTGCTTTCCCATCGAGGCTCCGCACCGCTCGCAAGGCTTGTGCAATTCTTCGGTGTCCGCCTGGTGGCTGAAACTAGAGCATTCCACATTGCGCTGGATACAGAGCTCACACCTTCTGGAGTGCCCTGCCATAACACAGGGCATGTTTGTTGCCTGGCATTCTTGGCACTTTCCTTTACAGCCCCTCAGGTGGCGAGCATAGATCTTTTTTGACACCGAGGTTCCGCATTGTGTGCAAGTTCTCTTATTCCCCTTCTGCTTCTCCTGCGACGGCTTGGGTGAAGATCTGTCCGTAGCACCAGTGCCAATGCTCGATGTTGGCTGAATTTCACGTTCCGGCCTATGCATCGTGGTCCTAGCCTTCGAGGGGCTGGGTTGCGTCTCAGGGGGCGACAAATCGCGTTTTCTTTTCTTCGACGACTTGGAACCGGAGGGGTCCGCGGGTCTTGGCTGTGTCTTACTAGTGTTAGTAAGCTCATGCCGTTTTCTTTGCTGCGACGACTTGAAAAGGAAAGGGGTATCGTCCATCGGGGCCCCATCTTCATCGAATAATTCAAGTGGGGTAGCGAGGGCATCGACTTGACTGACAGGCACTACTGCATCTTGCAATTGCGACTGTGTTGCCCGATTCGAGTCGTCTGGCGTATCCCACAGTAAGCTTTGAAAGAGGGCCTGCGTTCTCTTCTTCAACTTGGCAGTTGTGGGAGAAGCTGTCTTTTCCTGGACCTCTGGCGGGGGCGGATGCTGTGATATTTCTCCAGCTTCAGTCGATTCCGAAGTCAAAGGAGGTAGGCTCGCCCATTCATGCCACTCAGACTGCGGCACGCCCCTGAGCAATCTCTCCAGGCAATGGGTTCCGCTAGCTATTTGCATAATACTTTGTTGTAAAGCCGCAGTGTCCCATGCCTCGTCGTTGACTTCGAATCGCGGACACTGAACAATATCCTCTCTTAGACGTTGACGTATCCGCGAAACCGGGATGATGGATGGACGGATATGGAGGTCGGTGAGCATTACGAGCACTGTCGCTGAACTTGTACTGGAAGCGTTCGTGACGAGGCCCTGGTCGGTCAATGCTTTGTGGAGTTCGGCCCTTGCAATGCATTATCCTCTCCCGCAGTATTTGAGGATGGGTCGGTCTCCGCGATGCCACTAGTGCTGGCAGGCCTCCTATCGACGGTTTATTAGTTACCTCCCTTCTTGTCATAAAGAGAAACCCGAAAGGGAGAGTGGCCCAACTGGAAAAATCACAGAATGTGCCAGGAGAGGCTTACCTCTAAGTTGGTTCCAGTTTATTTCAAGCAAGGCTTTTCGATTGAAAGCGGCGCTGCCCCGAGCATTCAAGAGCCTTTATACGTCGAAGCGGAGAGCAATCCTCACTTATGTATGGTGGAGTAATATCTTTTGCTATGCTCGAGATGTCCTCACAGTTGAGACTGTGCGCATGCAGGACCATACGAGTAGCACCATCTCCACGAGGGGCCTCCACAAGCTTCATTTGCTCGGCGTGTTTTATGATGGCTACCCATAGGATCACGAGTTTCAAGATCTTCAGGTGTCGTTGACCATAGTAGGGAATCATACGCTCCTCCAAGAGTGATACCCAGACCTTACTGAGATTCTTGCAGGAGGCAGCAGTATTTGGATACCCGTTGAGAGACAAAACTTTCGCGACAGCAGAGCCGGGTAAGTGGCAGTCCTGCTTCTCAAGCAGGTGATTTTCTAGCCAAGCTCTGAGTGCCAACGACCCCAAGATGCTCAAGCTAGCACGTGTCTCAAGATTGGCCTGCACTTTCCGGATATAACTATTATCTTTTGATTCCCATAAATAAAATAAAAGTGTTTCGAAAACCGATAGAGATAAATTTTTTTTTTTAAAATTACATACTTCCTACAAAAATTTTCGAGAAACGCCATAGGTACCGTTGATCGTGCCTTCATTTTCGTCAACTATACTTAACGAAATCGAACGGCGTTTATTATACGGTATACGTTTTAATTTAGGAAAATTGAAGAATTTTGCTTATTTCGTTTATCCAGCGTATTAATGAAAACAAAAAACAAATTCCGGATAGTATTAATTACGGACTAACAAAAAGTATTAAATAGTACCAGATATTATTATAACGTTTCGTAAACTATTTTATTTTATAATGTTAATTAAAACGAAACATAAATTACTTCAACCCTTTTTTCAAAATACGGTTATACCGACGGGCGAAAACGGTAATAAAATTCCGTATAATAGAACTGTATCAAAACGTTATATTACGAATATAATCCTAAATATTAAAGTTATCGTACTAAAATGAAATGTTATCTTATTATACCTAGCCGTAAAACGTAATCTATCCTAATTAAAATTTTACTAGTTATTATAAAAAAATAACGCGGTTATCTTAATTATCTTTAATAACCGGGTTAAATTTCTGTTTAACGTATAATAACTTTAGTACATTCCTATCCCCTTTATCGATCTTATCTCGCAATATATTTGTAAATAATGAAAACCTGCCTAATAAAGCAAATAACTACCGTTAATCTTGGAAATAGCTTTAATTAAATGAATAGGACCATAAAAAGAAATACGTAAAAACGTCCGAGTCGTTATTACGACAAAACCGCTTTGCCTTCCGTTTCGTATTATACGACTGCTATTTTTTCCGTAAATATATAACTCCCTGGTTTAAAGGTTTGAACTAGTTAAAAGCTAGCGTTTTTACAGATTATCCGCTTTCGTCTAAGGTAATATAAATTACTTCAACTTCGAATAATAGATTTTCTGTTATGGCTGTACCAATGCCACTCTGCCACCAGGGCAAAAGATCGGTGGAATGATCGCAATTGTGGCAATCTGTAACGGCTATAAGCTTAACCAATTATTAAACCTAGTCGTACGGTTTATATTAGCAATAGTATCGTAGGAATCTGAACAATAAAGCGATAATTACGTCTGGTAATAGCAGATGTAAATCTAGGTAATTAATTGTTATTATAAGTTGGTATTATTTAAACTATAGGAAATAATAAGCGTATATATATTTTTATTGGTTCGACCGGTTCGAACCGGCTCGATCCTTTTTTTGGTCGTCGAGCTTTTTCGAATCCATCGAGCTGTTTTTTCGGCTCGACTGGTTCGAAGTACTAATGTTAATTAAACGTTACGAACTTATCGAGCCAATTACGTAACCTTAGAACCCATATCGGAGATGCGTCTTATAACTTCCGACCGTTTATTAATCGAACTAAGGCCTTTGGCCATAATACAATTTCCCTTTTTCCAGGATTTTTGTCTTTAAAGATTAATTTGTTTATTGCATTTGTTTAGTAAGTAACTTTCCTTTTTTTATATTACTTTTTTTATTATTTAACCGTTATGTTAGGTCGTAACGAAAAGTAAAAATCCCGTAAACCTAATAACGTTTTGGTTTTATTTAAAAGAATTTATACCTTTAGTTTTGACATATCTACATTTTCTTATTTGCGCTACAAATTTGAAGGAAAAATTTATAAAGTTTATCTTAATTCTAGAAAGTACGTTCGTTATACCGAATACAGTGGTTTTTATAACTTATTCGGGCTTTCCGAAGCCGAACATAACCGGTTGGTCGTTAAAAAAAAACCGCTTCGAATTTAAAAAGCGTTTTGTTAAGGAAAAACTTTTTCGGGTTTAACAATAATTAAATAAGTTATTTGGTTATTTAAGTCGTTTGCGAAATTAAAAGAAACTTTTACGTAAGCGTAGGATCGAAATATTACGTAAGGGTATTAAAGGTACGGAAGCGATAGAAAAATTCGAACGTTTAAAGCGCGAGTAATAATAGTTGGAAGCTAAAGTTGCGTTAACGTAAATTACCTTTCCTGCCGACTAGCTTCTTTTAAGTAATTTAAATTAGAATATTTTTAACCTTAGCGCTTTCGGCGTTATTGGTGAAAGTTTTTTAAAAAGCGTTGGGTATTCGTAAGGTTTTTTGTAGGTTTTTAGGTATTTTCGGAATTTGGGTAATTTTTTTATTTGATTAGGTACTAGGTAAATTTTTTTTTAAGCATATTTAATATTTTTTCTGTTTCGTAATTAATATATCCTTTATAACTTTTTGATTTTGATTTTGTTTTATATTAACTTTGATTATATTTGCTGCTAATTCCAATAAGAAAATATGAAAAACTGGATAATGCTTAACCTTCGGCGGTAGCTCCAATTTATAATTATTTTCTAAGATTTTCTTAGCGATTTTGTATAGGCCGATATATTTGAAAACGAGTTTCTTGTTTAACTTATTAAATTAGATATTTTTGGTAACTAGGTAAACTATTTTCCTTTCCGAAAAAGTTAGTTTTTTTAACTTTTTTGGTTATAGTATTTGCTTATTTAGTTGCATACGAAACTAAGTTCCGATTTTATTTTCACGTATAACTGTTTTAATTATTTTAACATAAGAATTGCTTTAACGTTAATTAGTTTATTTTTATATAAATTTCGATAAAATTTAACTAAAAATTTAAAATTAATAGTTACTGGTATCGTTTTAATGTTTTCGTAATAATTAATATTATAGGTTAACTGTATAATTAGTAACTTTTTAATTTAATTATTTTATTCGTAATTAATATAGTATCGTAAATACGTTTTTAACGTTTAGTTAGTTTTTTTTATTTGTCCGTTTATTTAAGGTTTAAATGCGTTAAATAATTTGTAATTTAATCCAAGTTAAGTTATTAATCCTTACCAGAATTTCGAAGTAAAGGTGGTATTTTTATCCGAAATAATTTCTGTTGGAAGTCCGTAAGTACTTAAAATATATTTAAAGAAAATGTATACAAATTACTTTATATCGGTATTTTTATTATAAGGTACAAAATAAGAAAATTTCGTAAATCGATTAACGATTACGAAAATGCTGTCGTAATGTATTTCTGTAATTGGATTTTTTAATAAAAAAAGCTTGGTAATAAAGTTAAATATAATCAAATTTTATAGTTGCTTAACAATTGGTAAAAGTTATAATTTTCCGTAAGGTTTATATCGTTGTGCTTTTGCTTTAACGTAAATATCGTACTGTCGTAATACCTTTTAGATTGTAGTTTTTATCTTAAAGAAGTAATATATCCTTTGTAGGCGTTTTAAGATTTTGTGGATCCTTGGGTATTTATATATAGGGTATTCGTATACGTTTCGTATTAGGTTTTTTTGTAGGTTTTCGGGTACCTATATTTTATTTATTTGATGTTTTGTTGGTTAATTGACGTTATATTATTGGATGCGTTAATATATATTAGTTGGTGTCGTTTATATTGCAGCAATTCGTCGCTATTTTAGGTATCTTTCGGGTGTAATATCGAAAATTATTTATTATATTTTAATTTTAAGTTTTTTTAAGTTAGGCCGTTTATTAAATGCGTTTGTTTCGCTATTTTCTGATCTTTTTCGATAGATAATAATGTAGTTAAATTCAAAAAGGCTTTTTACGTAACGTAATTATTTTTCGATACGTTTTCGTGTTATAAAGAAATGTATAATATTTTTGTAAATTCGTATATATTTTGATTTGGTATATGTTATTTTTAAGATAATGTTTGAATTTCTTAAAAGCGTTAACGATAGCTAGAAACTCCTTATCGTAAGTGGGGTAATTTAATTCAGCTTTATATAGCTTATAAAAATAGAACGTAATCGGGTAAAGTTTTCTTTAATCGTTTCGATATTTAACTATAGTTTTTAAAGCATAATCCAAAATATCGGGTTTTAATTTAATTAGTCGTTTTAGGTCGTACATAATTAATATTGGTTTATTAATAAAGGCGTTTTTAATTTACTAAAAAGTTATTTCCTTTTTTAGAATTTATTTAAACGGTTTATCCTTTTTGGTAAGTTCTGTTAATAATATAGCTATCCTGTTAAAATTACGTATAAATCGTTGGTAATAATTAGCGAATCTAAGGAATGCTTATATTCTTTTAACATTAATAGGCTGTATTTAATCTTTAATTATTAATAACTTTTCAAAGTTTATACGAATTTGTTTTAGCGTAATAATATATCTTAAAAATTCGATTTCATTTTTATAAAAATAGCTTTTTTTAATATTAACCAAAAGTTTGGCGTCCTGCAGCGCCTATAAAACCTAATGAACATATTTTTCGTACTTTTCTTCCGTTTCCGAGTAAATAAGAATGTCGTCGAGGTAGTAAATAACAAAATATCCAGGTATTCTTTTAATATATGGTTTATTATTCGTTAAAAAGTTGCTAGTACGTTAATTAATCCATAAAGGTAACTAAATATTCGTATAAATTATATTTCGTTTTAAAGGTTGTTGTTTATTCGTATCCCTTTTTGATCCGAATTATATTATAGCTATTTCGAAAATCGATAGTTATAAATTATTCTGTTCAGTATAAGCGATTTTTTATTTCAGTAATTAATAATAATAACGTTTTATTTTTGACGGTAATATCGTTAAGTTATCGATAATTTATTATTAATCGAAACTTTCCCCTTTTCTTCGGTACGAAGAATATAAGGTATCCGGTTGGTAATTTAAAACGTCGAATTTATCCCTTTCGAAACCTGTTTTCGAAATAATCGTAAAATACGTATAATTTTACATAATTCAGATTATATATCGGATAAAAAACGGTATTTTTGCCATCTTTAAAAACTATTTCGTAATTTTATTCGTTATATTTTAGTAATTTAATATTAAGTTTTTTGCTAAATAACTTATCGTATTTGTAATATTATGAAAATATTTTATTTATTTATTTTGGTAACTTTTCGGGCGGTTATTTTAAATCGTTATTTATTTGCCTAAATTTTGCTTTAAGGTTAATAATAATACGTCGTATTTTTCGATTATGCCTTTTTTCTTTAATATGCCGTATATTTTTAGGTAATAAGGTTTCTGCCGTATTTTTATACCTGTATTCGTTTATCTTATCGATCGAATATTTAGATTTTTCGTCGTTTGGTTTATCGTTAAAAAATAAATCGTAATTTATTTCGCGAATTTTTTAATTAATGGCCGGGTTATATTTTTCCAACCATAGCAAACCTAGAATTAAATCGAAACCCTTTATAGCGATAACGCCGAAATTAATGGTTTATTTTCTTTTTTCGATAAAGGTTTTAAGGTAATCAATTTCGTATCGGACTTATCTATCGTCGTAGTTAAATATTTAACCTTCGGCGTTTTCGACCTTGTAGAAATATTTTTTGTCCTTTTATGGTAGCTGTAATTCGTTAACTATTTCTGGGGCGATGTAATTGCTTTTTGTTACGCCGTAGTTTATAAATGCGGTATATCGCTTGTTTTTGATTCGTACTTATATCGTAATAGGTTTCTTTCGTACTGTTTTTATTACGTTTAAAGCTTTCCTAAGGTGTTGCTATTTACTTTCGTTTTTTCTGCCAACCTGAGGCCTTATTATAGATAGCTTAAGTCTTTTAGGTTGTTTTCGAATTACTAAATTCTTTTTCCAAGTCTTTTATTCTTATCTTGGATTTATTTTAATTGCTACTTTTGTCGGCGTAGCGTTGCTGTTAAGTATTTTACTTAGTTCTGGAACGTTTTTTGGGTAATATATTTTGGCTTTGGGGTTTTCCAGCTTTAATTCGAAAAGGAGCGAATTTCTTTCTGTATAGCTGATCGCTTTTCTGGGTTTTCCGTAAAGGCTTACTGAATTCGTAAATCGGTAATTATGTTTTGACAGTATTTCTTTATTATTTTTTGGATTAGTTTTTTTGCGTTTAGTGATCGCATTATTCGTAATAGCACTAGGGTTTATATGCAGGGTAATGTTTGCCTTTTGGCTAGCTTTTGGTAGCTGCCAGCTCGTCGATTTCTTCCATCATTGCGGCTTTTCGTATATGGCGATATTACTTTTGGTCCCTAAGATCGCTTTTAGTTCGATTCTTAAAATCGAAACCTTGTTGCTATATGTATATAGTTCGTCGTACGATATATTCTTTTTCGTCCTCGTATATTTCGTACTGCGGTCGTCGACAGCTAACCGCGTAAAGCTTTTTATGCCGATCGGGTTTTCCTGGGTATAGGTTTTCGTTTTATTTTCGGTATTTTTTTTTTTTTTAGCTATGCGTTAAGTACTAACTAGTTGTTTTTCTCTTGCCGTTTTTGCTGTACGCGGGTAGGTAGCTAGTCGTCGTTTAACTTTTTCCATCTTTTGTACTTTTGTAACTATTAAATAATAATAGGTTTAGTAAATCTGGCTTTTTTAGCTTTTTTAATTTTTATTTAGGTTAACTTTTTCGCTTTTTTTATTTCCTGTCGTACTTTAGGTAAAGAGTTATCGTTATTTTTGGCGCGGATTATATTAATCGTCTTTCAGTCGCCAGGTTCCTTTTTATGTTAATTTTTAAAAACTGGAACTTAATGTACCTTTTTCGGGTTTTTGCATTTACGCGTAATATGTTCGGGCTTATTGTAATTATAATAAGTAACGGATTTCTTATTTTTCGATTAAATGGTTTTTAGTTTTATAAGTTTTGGTTAAGTTTTATAAAAGGTAAAAAACGTAAAGCGTTTTCGATTTTAATTAATTCTTTAAAATTTAAACCGCAAGGCGAATTATTTACGTTATTTTTATCGTCGTTCAAATTATCGATTGTCGATTTTTATAGCTTTAGCGATATATTTGTTAAATACGTTAAGTCGTTCGATTTTAATAATTTCGTTTTTTATATCGTCCTTTAATTTTTTGTACAAGACGTCGATTAAGGTATCGTCTTTATCGTCGACCCATCCTACTTTAGATATAAAATTTTTGAATTCGACGGCGTATTTAAAAACTAATCCCTTTTGTTTAAGTTGTAAAAGGTTTTATGTAGCTTTTAGTTTTACGTCCGGGTTGTTAAAGTTATCCTTAAGTTTTTGTTCGAAATTAACGTAATTTTCGAAAAACTTTTTAATAACCGTTTTTTTGATTATTTTCCGTATTTCCTAAATAATCGCGTAACGTAAGTTCGAATTAATTTAAAACGTTCCCTTTAAAAGATTTTGTTATAATAAGGATTTTATCGGCGTTACCTTCGATTTTTTCTAATCGGAAATATACTTTAACCTGGGTTAAAAAGCTTTAAACGTTTTCCGTATTATCGTAAAGTTCGGGTTTTTTAATTTTAAGTTTTAAAATAACGGCTGTTAATACTGAATTAATTAAAGCGACGGTAGCCTAGGTAATAAGCTGTTAAATATAGGCTTTAAATTATTAAACGCGTTTTTATAGTTACTGGGTTAAGGTAAAAACGGTAATTTTGGCGTTAGTCGATATTTTAATAATATTAAATATTGCTTAAAGTTTAACGGTATTACTAAATAAAAGTTTGTAACGTATAACGGTTATAAGCTTAATTAATTATTAAATTTAATCGTACGGTTTATATTAATAATAATATTATAAAAATTTAAATAATAAAGCGATAATTACGTTTAATAATAATAAATATAAATTTAAGTAATTAATTATTATTATAAATTGGTATTATTTAAATTATAGGAAATAATAAACGTATATATACTTTTATTAACTCGACCGGTTCGAACTGGTTCGATCCTTTTTTTGGTGGTCGAGCTTTTTCGAATCCATTAAGCCGTTCCCTCGGCTCGATTGGCTCGAAGTACTGACGCCAATTAAATGCTGCAAGCCCATCGAGCCAGTCACGTAACCTTGGAACCCATATCGGAGATACGTCCCATAACCTCCGACCGTCTATCAATCGAGCCAAGGCCTTTGGCCATAATACAATCATTCTGGTGCGTACAGCTGTATAAGAGCTACCCCGCGCTACGAGTGACCAGGCCGTAACATTTTCCGGCAAGCGGCGGAATCCAGGTCTTTTTGCAAAAGCTATAAGCTTTCTGTATAGCGTATTAGGATGTTTGTTTATAGTCGGGTTCTAATTAATAAGAATAATAAATTTCTGTTAATTTTCACATGTTAATAACTTATCGCGTATTCGTATTTCTTTTAATACGTTAATAAATCGGTTAATTCAAACAGTTAAATTGGTAGCTTGGCTATCGTTATAAAGAACCTAACCACGGATAAAATTTTTAAACGTCGCATTAGTTCCTCGGTGTTGTTGCCAGAAATTAATTATACGCGTACGCATATTCTGTTTTAAGGGCGTAGTTCAATAAAACTGGGAAAATTCGGATTCGTCGTATTCTGAATTACCTCAGCTAGCTCAAGCATCCCTGGCTCGTTCTCTAATTCCTTCGAAGTCATTCAAGTACTGCTCTACAACGCTAAAAATTCACCAATCAAATCTTAAATTCTCGTAACGAGCCAGCGAGGCCTGAGTTGTAGTTATGCGAAAGAGGGGTTCATTTGCAACCTTTATTTGTTTAAAAAAACGAACATTCGTTATAACTTAAAAATATAACGTTTCTTGTAGCTATATATATTTCTATACGGTTACTACGATTATGGCTTATTATCAATACCATTTTGGTTTTGATTAGGACTCGTTCACTATTCTTAGACCTTTACGCGTGCAATAGCTGCAGCCCGAACCTCTTGCGTTTTTATTACCGCTTTCCGAATACGGCGAATCCGAGTTTTCCCAATTTTATCGCGTTACGCCCTTAGAACAAAGTATATGCATACGTATATTAAATTTCTAGCATCAGAATCATAAATATAACATAATGTTTAAAACTTTTATTCTTGGTTGGGTTTTTTGCAGAGATTTAGGCAAAGTTTCCAGTTTGATCGTTAGAATTAATCGGTTAATTAACGTATTAAAAGAAAGTCGGATGCGCGATAGATTATTAACGTGCGAAAGTTGATAAAAGTTTATTATTTTATTAATTAGAACTTTATTATAAGTAAAATATTATAATACATTATACGAGAAGCTTGTAGCTTTCGTAAAAGGGCCTGGATTCCGCCGCCCGCCGGGAGATTTTTTACTTAAAGTTAACGTAATTTATATTACTTTGGCCGAAGGCAAATAATCTGTAAAAACGTTAATTTTTAACTGGTTAAAACTTTCAAACCATGTAATTATATACTCAAGGAAAAAGTGTCAGTCGTATAATACGAAACGAAAGACGAAACAGTTTCGTTACGATAACGAACCGCACGTTTTTACGTATCCTTTTTTTGTAATTCTAGCTATTATAGTTAAGGTCGTTTTCTAGATTAACGGCAGTTATTTACCTTATTTATTAGGCAGATTTTTATTTTTTACGAGTATATTGCAAAATAAGATCGATATATTAAAGGGGCTAGATATTTGCGAAAGTTATTATACGTTAAACAAAAATATAACCCGGTTATTAAAAGTAATTGAGATAACCGCGTTACTTTTTTTATAATAATAAGGTTTTACTTAAGATAAGTTGCGCTTTACGGACAGATATAATAAGATAATATCATATTTTAATACAATAACTTTGATATTTAGGATTATATTTGTAATACAGCCTTTCGATACGGCTCCTTTATGCGCAATTCTATTACCACTTTTACCTGTTATTATAACCGTACCCTTAAAAAAGGCTAAAGCAATTGATATTTCGTTTTGATTAGTATTATAAAATAAAATAATTTTACGAAATTCTGTAATAATATTTAATAATATTTAACATTTTTTGTTAATTTGTAATTAATATTATCCGGAATTTATTTTTTTATTTTTATTAATACGTTGTATAAGCGAAATAAGTAAAAGTTTCTAAGCTTTCCTAAATTAAAACGTATGCCGTATAATAAATGCCGTTCGATTTCGTTAAACGCAGTTAACGAAAATAAAGATACGATCGACGATATCTATTACGTTTATCGAAAGATTTTCCAGAAGTTATACGGTTTTAAAAAAAATTTAACGGTTTTCGAAACGGGTTTATTTTATTTATAAGAATTAAAAGATAACCAGTTATATCCGGAAAATACAGGCCAGTTAAGCCGAAACAGTCGATTTATATAATAAAAACGCTAGCTTTTTCCCGTTTTCGCCTTATTTCATATACAAATAAACTTTTTACTTATCTTATACGTACCTATTGGCCTGATAATATTAACGGCGCGTATATAATGTAAGCAATATTAAAAAAGGATTGTTAATTTTTAAATAAAATAACGCAGTTATATTAAAAATTGCCGGAGTTTTATTTATTCGAACCTTTTAATTTTTATATATATAATATTTATATATTTGCGTTATTTTTAAAATAGTTACGCATCTGATACGAATTATTCATAAAGGAAACGTCCAGCGTATACGGAAATATTAAGAATACATTAATCGAAGATCTTTCTTCGAAAAGCCAATTTACCAAGTTTATAGAATATATATACTTCCGGTTAACCGTTGCCGAGTTCGAAACTTTTACGCATAATAATATTTCTAAGTATTTTGGTTACGCTAGATAAACAAGAAAGGTATTACGGGATTTTAATTAAAATGCATTAATAAATTAGGGTTTATTTAACGAAAACCTTTTATTATTCCTTTTTGATAATACGTTACTTGGTAATATAGGTAATTTAATTAACAATTAGTAAATATTTTATATATTCTCCTAAAAATATAGCTTATATATATTGCTTTTTAAATTACACGATCCTAATTAAAGCGTATCAAACGCAGCCTTTTCGTCGGCTGGTAATAAAACCGGCTACATTTTTAATGCGGATAATATTCCGTAAGGCGATAACGTTCCACACATATAAGCGCCACACACATATAAGCGCCACACACATATAAGC